>VYZU01022432.1:0-22059 GCA_013401355.1 Ceyx cyanopectus | reverse complement strand
AGCTCTGTCACCCTTACTGAGAGTTCCGTCCACTGGAAGGAACCTACACATATAATCTAGTCCAACTCCCTAACAGGGCTGAATTTGCCAACAGGAAGTGAACAGTAGAATACCCAGCACTAGTTTGTAGTAAAAGATGGGGAGAAGGGTCTGAGCCAGACTTGTACCTGTAGGTAAGTAGAAATCAAATATGACTTGGATTCTACAAAATAAAATTATCAGTTTGCGGAATTAATTTATGTGGGACATTTGGGCCATGCAAATAGGAGTATCATTCTTAATGGTTCCACTGATTACAGTCTGGGCAATGGTAAGTTTAAGGGGTGCTAGGAGATGTCTCTTAGCAATAATCTTTACAGGTTGTCTAGCTGTTCTTCTAAGGGAAGTGGAAGAGGGAAGTAGGGCAGACAATGTCAACTGGGTAACCCACACCAGACAGATGATCCTTAAGCTCTCCACCAGCAACTAGAACAATAGCAATGTGGTTACCAGATAGGGTGATTTCTCACTGTTGTGAGAATGCTGCAGAGCCAAAGGATTAATAAGGAAAGTATATTTTGAAGGTATTGCTGGTGAAACTGCCCAAGAACAAAACATATGCAGCAGGAAAAAAGCAGAGTAGGTTTGTGCTACTTACGAAAGGGAAGAGGACACCAGTCTCTTCTGCCATGCTGCTAATCACCTATAGATGAATACTCCACTTCATTGCATACGTATTTTACAAGTGGTTTTTCAAAGCAGGTGCTCCCACTTACAGAATTTCTTCACCAAGAGGTCTTTACTTTTCTACCTACAACTTGCACTGCTAGCATTGTTTTGCTAGATTCTTTCATTCTCATTTTCTTTTAGTCTTCATATTATACTGTGAGATTTTGCTTTTCTTCTGAGTCTCAGCTCTCTTCACCTTTTCATCTAGGATTAAGAACTACTCTATCACTTGTGGCCAATACCCTTTTTGATTTTTTTCCATCTGAGGTGTGACCTCTGGATGTTTAATTTTCTAAATAAAATCTTACTTTCCCATCATTTTACACAAATGTACACAAAATCTCATTCCACTCCTTTGTTCCAATTCTCCTTTTGATGAGACTTGAAATATTGTCACTCTGTTTACTACCAGGCCTGCTGTGTATTGAGCATTACCTACTTCCATTGAAGAAAATAAGGATACCTCACTCATTTTAGAAGGTACTTTGAAAGTGATTACACTACACAGACTGACTGCTTTGGAATATAACACACACTCTTCATTCTAGTAAGATGGGTGGCTATGAGTGTGTAGGGATGGAATAGTTGATGCAATTATCAAAAAACAAAGCAAAAACCAGAACAAAACACAAATGCACAAAAGCTCAACTTACTATCTCACTAGAGCATCTCTTGAAGCATCTCATCTACATGTTTTTTTAATACCTCCAGGAATGATGACTCCACCACCTCCCTGGGCAGCCCATTACAGCACCTGACTACTCTTTCAGTAAAGAAATTCTTCCTAACGTCTGATCTAAACATCTCCTGGTGAAATTTGAGGCCATTTCATTTTACTAGCTCTTCCGTTCCTGTCCACCTTTCAGTCCGAGCTGGCCCACACCAGGGTCATCCCAGCCAGGCCAGCTGGCCCTGGCTCTGCACCTCCCTTCTTTGCCATGGGCAGGGAAAATAAAAAGTTTTAAAGTTTTAAAAGGGGACTCACTACCCCTTGACACCATGGAATAAGATTGACTACCTACCACCAAACTTTCAATCATTTTTTTATCCATTTAATAGCTCACCATAATGTCCTAGCTTGGATAAAGCAAAATTTTGGAAGATAGTGTTAAGAGCTTTCTTCGTCACCTGTCCACAGATTCAGTAGTGTTATTATCAAAGCAGTGAAGTTGATTAGGNCTCCTCTGAGAGATGAGGGAGAGGGATATAGTGTAGATAACAGAGTCCTTGGTTTTGCTAATTGGACTAATTTATTGCAGGAAGACCGGTAGTGTTACACTTCACTCCCAGTGCCAGCTACAGACTTCCCCCATCTCCAATCTCAGGCACACATCTTGGCAGAGGGGTTGGGGGGGGGAATCTCAAGGCAAACAACAGATGTCCTGAGTGTCTCAGCTTCTTGGATTGTTTGAGACAAACTCTATCATGTCCTGCATGTCACAGCATGATATATCCTTGAAAAATCAATGCTGGCTGTGGATGTCTTCCCCTTCATCTGCTCAGAAATGGGCTATAAGAATAATTTGTGACTTTTTCAGTGATTGAACATAGCAAAATCACCTTATAGTTCCATGAATTGACTTTTGGCCTTATTTGAATATGGGCACACATTTTCAGCATTTGCTTCTTTGTCAGAAAACTTGTCACCTTTCTAAGACAGCAGCCTTTCAAGGAACTTGGACATCTCCCTCAGCAACCTTGGGTGCAGGTTGTTGGGTTCCAGGAGCTTGAATGGCTTGATGTTGTCCTGGTTTGGACAGGTAATATCTTAAATTTTATGAAATGNAGTCCCCGCTCCGGGCTGCCTTCCTCAAGCAGAAAACAGTCTTGGGAATCACAACGCCAGACAAACCCAGGAAATACACAGCCAACAGGGATGTTCCCGTAGGAAAAATAAACCTGGTGCTGAAGAATGTTTTTGGTTTTTTTGCAGGAGAAGGCTCCCTCCGCTGAAAGCAGAAACCCAGGACTCCGGAGGAGAGACGTCCACGTCGCTCCCTCCCGTGCGAGAGCCCGAGAGCGCTGCTTCTCTCCGAAACCACACCTCTCTTCCGTTTCTGTCCATGTGTATATTCAGGCTTGTCCCAGGCTTGCTTGTTGGCCTACCCCTTCCCCCGGTACTATTTCTCCCCAGCCTGGTCCGACCGGTCCGGCCCCACCCCCCTCAGGCACAGGAGAAAAAAAAAAAAAAAAGGAAAAAGGTTTGGGTTCTCCCTTTTTTTAAAAGAAAAAAAAAACCAAAACAAACAAACAAAAAGGGAATTGCTCCCCCTTGACAGATGTCTTGCAAGCAATTTCCTTGCTTCAGGGCTGCTCTCAAGCCAGTCACTGCCCAGCTGATATCAGTGCTTGGGATCGCACTGATCCAGATGGAGGACCTTGCACCTACCCCACATTCCCAGCTGGTAGATCCTCTCCTCCCTGAGCCCTACCACTAAGTATAGAGGTCTGGCAGACCTCTGGTGAGACAAGAAGACCACAAGTACTTCAGCCTTACTTTTGTACACTTTCACTAAATCACCACCACCGCATTGGTCAGCAGCAGTCTCTTTTATTCCCTGTTCAGCCTTTTACCACCAATGTTGTGGTAAAAGCTCTTCCTGGTACCTTTGATATCCCTTCCAAGTCTCAACCCTAGCTGAGCTTTAGATTCTCTGGTAACATCCCTCCTGCATCAGCAACATTTCTTGAATTCTTCCTTTGTATCCTTGCCCTCCTCCCTTCTCCTGCACACTGCCTTTCTGAAATGAGTTGTGCCATGATCTTCCCACTTATCCAAGCTGATTTCTCAATTCATTTGCTTGATTTTATGAGTTTAGGGTTGGTTTACTCTTATGTTTCTAAATAAGCTAAAATTTGGTCTCCTGAACTCCAGGATCTGATCTGTGCTCTCCTGTTCTCCTTCTTCAGTCCTCTCAGGATCTTAAAAAATCACTATTTTATGGTCACAGTTGCTGGGGCTTCCATTAATTACAGCATGCTCAAATAGTGCCTCCTCATTAGTGAACAAAAGATCCAGCTGTGTATTGTCCCTGACTAATCCATCCAGTACCTGTATTAGGAAGTACTTCTAATATTCTCCAGATATCTTGATTGCTTTTGTCCTTCCAGACCTTCCTTGGAGTTGTCATGGGTCTGTGACACACAGAACTCCTAAAATAGTTTAAGGATTTCACCCACTTCCTCACCTAGACTGACTGGTCTGTAATTCATTCCTACTATGTTGTCAGCTTTATCAGTCTTTCCTCTAACCATGGACCACAGGCTCTCTTCTACCTGACATCGGTCCCATACATCTGACTGCTTCTTTGCACAGAAAGTATCCCCATCCTCTGTTCTCTGTGTGTGCCTCCTGAAGTCTGTCCACTACAGATCTCCAGTTGCATCAATTGTCCCACCTTTTCTGAGCAATCCAAGCAAAGTCCCAGTTGTTTAATGGCACATGTTGTGCTAGCCCCTCCTCTTTGTCTCTGAGGTTGTGTGCATATGTGCTTATACACTTGAGATGCCTGTCCCCTTGTTCCATTTTGCCATCTCTGGGGTTTCTTTTGTTTTTGTTCCAGTATCTCCTCACTTAATTCATAGAAGCGTAGAATGGTTTAGGTTGGAAGGGACCTTAGAGATCATCCAACCTCCCCACCATGGGCAAGGATGCCTCTCAACTAGACTAGGTTTCTCAAGGCTTCATCCAACCTGTCCTTGAACACGTTCAGGGAGGGGTCACCCACAACCCATATGGGTAATCTAATCCCAGTCACATCACTCTTTTACTGAAGAACTTCTTTCTCAGATACAAATTTTTCCTAAGATCCAAGAACATTTTCCCTAAGATCCAATTGTCACCACCTCCTTTCTCCATAATTTCTAATTTTAAACTCTTCTCAACAGTCTAGCCAGCATATTGACAAAGATGCTCTTGAACTGTTTTGCTTTCAAATATTATTACTGCATACCAATAAGAACATTATGACATTTTAACGTGATTTATTTGTGGTGCTACTGCAAAACTAAAATGGATACAAATGCCACAGTTGAATACCTTAGATTACAGCTTCATTGGGAATATGTGCAGGTACAACATGAGTAGGATATAATTGACCAGTAAATATTTAAATCAGTATATCTCATTGCAACATTTTCAAAATAGATTTTGGTGAAAATATCCTGAAGTTTATGAAAGACACTAATAGCTCTACAACATTTTTGTTGGGAAGGTTTTATAGCATCCTAAGCCAGACAGTTATTTCAGATGAGAGTGTGAAATTGAAAATCTGAATATTTTGTCCAGAAATTTATATTTCAGTGTAATTTTACTTATTTTTAAAACCTTTAAAAATGTTTAAAAGTTTTTATTCTAGTACAGAACAGAAACAAACTTAACTTGAGTGATGTAATGAAAGTGAATTTTCATCTTTCACCAACTCTAATAATTTTATTTTCTAGAGGATTACAAAACTGTACTAAAAATATTCAGACAACAGTACTTTATAGAGCTTCTTTCATCAGAGGATCTCATGTGTAATTAATTAGGCCTTGCAATACTCCAGACATTAACATCATGCCTACATACTACAGGAAATACAGCACAGAGATTAAAATAATTTCCGGCTGTCAAACTAGTAGACTGCCATGGAAATTTTATCTTCTGACTCCCAGTTCTTTTACCTGAACATAATGATTCCATCAAGTTGTGGAAACTAATGACTATAATTAAATCAATTCAGAATATTACTGTCCACAAAATCATAAGTCACACTGTAGGTTCCAGAGGAAACAAAATATTAAAAGAACCTGTATTTATTAACTGACTTGCTATCTGTCAACACGGGAAGTTCAAAACAATTTATCTTCTTTTTTAAAAAATGAACTATTTTGGTATTATTGTCATCAAGTGATGCATCATTTACTTATTAAATAAGAGACCACTATTACATCTGAAATATGGACTAATTATTCTAAAAGCATTAATCAATTTGTTAAGAACTTTTTTTGTAATCATGTAGTCTCTTTGTTGTTACCACAGCAAGATTTACATCACAGAACCATAATCTGCTTACTGATACAAATACCACCTCCTTTTAGTTAATTTCAGGAAAACATTTTAGAAGTGCCCTAGGCTGAAAGGCATGATAAATAATTTTTAGACTGAAAGTTGAAGTGGATTGATTAGGAGCAATTTTTTGTGTTTTACACAATAAAAAGATGAACTACATGGTTCACAGAGCCAATTTGCAGAGCAACATCTTGTCTCTAATTGCTGCTAGACTAATGTAGAAGCTCACTCCTGGAAAGTAGAGAAAGCCATTTACCCAATCATATCATTTAAGTAGTGAACACAAGTAGTGGATTTTTCCATTACCTTTCATATTAGCCTTGCTACATTCCACCTGTGACCCTCATTTTAAGAGTGCAATGCTCTTTTATACAATTTTATAACCATAATAAAGGTCCACTTCAAAATTTTTCGAAGCAGACTAAGGACATTTTTAAAAAAACATAATTAGGGACATAACCAATCTCACTAATTCCTGGTAATGTATTGTAAAACCAAATTATTCGCTAAAAGGTCTAATAAATTCTCATCTTCAGGAGTAGAAAAGAACATTTATTTCCTGTGGTACAAGAATCTACTGTCTATTTTCTTCTGATTATTTACTCTGTAATTGCCCCAGCTACTGCAAAACTTCTTTTAAGAGCTGTTTGGGTTTTTTAATAGGAAATGGACAGATTCCTATTTAAATGAAGGCATGATTTTATTTTTTTTTACTACTGTTCACATGAAAATAGATAATACATTGTTGCCAGAAAGAAAAAATAAATATAGCTCTGCCCATTATACAAGTTAAAGTACACAGAACAATTAGCTTTATGTTCCAGGTGTCTCCTCTAAAGAACTCCCATTAAAATGAATAAAGTAAGTAAAAACAACTCTGGAAGAAATAAGTTTCATGCAATGCTTCTAAGTTTCTTTATTTAAATAAGAGCATGTTTTAAAAGTTATTTTCATAAATACCTAGAAAGAAAATGCAAATATGTTTGAAGAAAGCACTCTTCATTATTTCAGAATAAAAGAAAACATCATTGACAGTGTAATGTTGTAGAGAGTTTCATAGTACAGTGAAATAGTTTTATACAGTGTTTTCTATCTTAGGGTGAAGTTTATTAAATAAGTGTGAGGTGGTGTGACACTGCAAAATATAGAATCATAGAACTGTTTGGGGTGGAAAAGATCTCTGGAGGTTATCTTGTTCCAAGCCCTTGCCATGGGCAGGAACACCTCCTACTAGACCAGGTTGATCAAAGTCCCACCCAGCCTGGTCTTGAACACATCCAGTGTTGGGGCATCTACAGCCTCCCTGTACAACCTGCTCCAGTGTCTCACCACCCTCACAGTGAAAAAATGTATTCCTAATTTCTAATCTAAAACTACCTTCTCACAGTTTAAAGTTGTTACCCCTCATCCTATCACTACAAGGCCTTGTAGAAAGTCCCTCCACAGCTTTCTTGTAGGTCTTCTTCAACAGAAGGCCTGCAATAAACTCTCCCCAGTGCCTTCTCTTCTGTAGGCTTAACAACCCCAGCTTTCTCAGCCTGTCCTCACAGAAGAGGTGTTCCAGCCCTCTGATCATCTTTGATCACACTCTTACAAAGACAGCATATAATGGTCTAAAAATAATTAGCATATTGAAAAACAGTCAGTGGTCATGGTCCACCGGCTATATGCACCAGTAATCCCACTGAAGATACAAGATTTACTGAAGATTTAAATAAAATGAGCAAGGTACCTCAATCTTCAAAAGAATATGACTTCTCCAAACCATACAGAGCTCATGACTTATTCCAGGGAAACCAAGGAGAGAGTGAAAAATGGGCTATGATGCCCTACTTCAGTAGCAGGAACTGAATTAGCAAAGGCTGTTATGGGCAACATCTACAAACTACCTGGAAGCACAGCTGCAGGTTCAGCTACACCATATAATAACAAAGTGGGATCTGAGCAAAATGTGTAGAATTTTCTGCCTGCAAATTCCTTCTAAAGGTCCTTTTGCTCTTTCTTGTCACACTTCTTAGCAAATGCTTGATATTGAGTAGGGTGTGTCCTAAAATATTTATTGACTTATGTTTTTGTTTTAAACTCTGTTGTGGCAGCATAATTTCACTGATTTTGTTAGATTTAAAACTGATTTATATCTGCAAAACTGTGAAGGGAAGCAGGTATGCACATTACTTTTCATTAATGAAAACATTCTCAAGCAACAAACATTGCTTCTAACATGCAAAAGAAATTCTGATAAGCAAGGTTTCAGACTTGCACAGTGTAGGTAATATAAGCATTTTGCTACTGATTTTTTAAACAATTTACTACATTTTTTTGGAAAAAAAATTAGTTTAAATAGCAGATTGTGATTTTGAACACTGGAAAAACTAGTACTAGTACTAGTTTTCTAGTACTGAAGGTAGTCATCAGCAGTCAGTTTATTTGTAGATCTGTTTCTGGATATCACAAAAGTTTTCCTTTCTGCTACAGTGATCACACCTTCTTTGCCATTTTTTGCTATTTCATTGCACTGGTTGCAATTAAAAGGTTAAAACTGCCCAAATAAGGTAACTTGTAGGTAAATTCACTTTTTGTATGTATGATTGCATCCATCCCTAGGACAGCTTAGTAGTATCTCAAGTGTTTCTACTTTTCACCAGAAAAGCACATGGTATTGTAATCCTTAACAACTTTACAATTGCTTATAATTTTACAGTCACAGGTAAAAACATTTGAAGGGTTCTACCTCCATTCTGTACCTCCAAACCACAGAGCCATGTTCAAGGCTTTTCCTACACATCAGGTCTAACCTGTTCCTAAAGTCCTCCTGGCAATGGTGCCCACTATCTCCACAGGTTCACAATAGATTATTTGAGGTCTCTGAAGATAGTATGTTCATTTCCCCCCATCTAATCTGAATCTTTTTCTGCATGAATTTGAGCCTGTTACTTCTTGTCCTACTGCAGTCACAGAGAACAGATTAATTTTTTTTTTGGACTGTAATAATCTTACGTAAAAAATCTTAGGTGTATTTGTTATAATGTTTCCCCATTCCACTCTCCACTCTTAATTCAGGGAAACAACCTTTCTTTCAATCCCTCCTCACCATGCATGTTTTCCCTACCAATGATCATTCTTGCAGTTTCTCTGGATTTTTCCTGTTTTGTTGACTTATTTCCTCAATCTGCACAGGGTGAACCTGCACAGACTTAACAGTGCTGACCAGAGAATTACTTCATCCTTTGTACCATTTGTTGATGGGAAGCAATTTCTTTCATAGCCCCTCATATAGTGCTGTTTTCGATTTGTGACCAAACCGATGGACATAACCCAAAGATGAGCAGTTGCTGAGCAGTGTCAGGGTCTTCCCCATTTCTCATGCTGTCCCACCAGTGCACAGATGAGATGGAGTTTGGGAAGGGACACATCTGTGACAACTGGCCCCAGCTGACCTGGGGGATATCCCATGACATGTGGCACAGCACTCAGCAATAAAAGTTGGGTGAAAGAGGAAGGAAGGGGGCATTATGACAACTGCCTTCCTAAGTAACCTTTACATGTGATGGAGCCCTGCTTTCTTGGAAACAGCTGAACACCTGCCAGTCACTGGACAGTGGTGAATGAATTCCTTGTTTTGCTTTGCTGTACACAGCCTTTGCTGTACCTACTAAGATGTTAACTCAAGGTTTTGTCTTTTACTCTTCAATTCTCTCCCTGACCCTGCTGGTAGGGAGGAAGCAAGTGTCTGCATGGGCCTCAGCTGCTCACCAGGGTCAGCCTACCACATGAATCTCATAGGGTTTAAACTTTTTCATATTCACCCGTTTGACACTTGTTTTCACAATCACAAGAAGCACAGATTCACATGCTCTGTGGTCCAATACACCCCATAACTCACTGTCTACATTTAGACCATATCCAGGGCTAAACTAGAGCAGTTGCTCTATCATCTGATGACCCCTCCCCAGCCAAGAAGGAGGACTGGGAAAAGCAGAGAAGACACAAAGGCTGAAACAAAAACAGATTCTTAATGAAACAGTCAAACTGCCAGTGTAAAGTAACCACAGTTATACTTAGGCCAGTAAATGTATGATAGTCACAGTAAAAGGAAAGCAGTCCCCAGGAGCAGGAAGAGGAGCAGGGGCAGGAGAAGCAAAAGCAAGAAGACCCTCCATCTTCAGCAAACTTCTCCCTTTATAAAGAGTTTGATGTTTATGGTATGGGACAGACCTGTGAGCCTTCACAGGTCAGCTGCCCTGGCTGACTCCAAACTAACTGCTAATGGCCTGAACACCATGTCTAGCCTCTGATTCTATTCCAGCAAAATCCGGAAAATCCTGCCCTGAAAAGCTGCTGTCTAACCCATTACTGCCCACACTTAATTTGAGTAGTCTGTTGACAGAAGTGTAATCAGGATCAGAGTGTCGGGGGTTGGAAGGGACCTAGAAGATCATCTAGTCCAACCCCCCTGCCAGAGCAGGATCACCTAGACCAAGTCACCCAGGAACAGATCCAAGGGGGTCTGGAATGTCTCCAGAGCAGGAGACTCCACAAAAATACCTTGTACTTTTTCAGAGTGAATTTCATTGTTGTTTTTAAACTATATATCCAATTCACCAAGGTAATTTTGAATCATACTTGAAGCATCATCCTAGATTCCTGCCCCATCTAAAGTCAGAGAAATTTTAGCAGAAATGGTTAAGTAGTTTCTATGAAGATAATGAGATGAGAGAAAAAAACCCCAAAACCTTACTATTTCAGCAGTCACTTGAAGTATGTTTTAGAAATACTATTATGTATATTCCCATCTCTCTATGCTCACAGGGATTATAGCTCCAACCTGTCTACCTGTCCTTTTCTGTGATACCATCAATTTTATTTATTTATTTATTTTCCAGCTCTGAAAATTTCTAGTATCCCAACTTTCAGCTTCTGTCCATCTACAGTCATCTTACAGTTCATGCTCAGGCCATTTCCTACATGTATTGAAGTTTCTCACTTTAGCTGTCCTGCCCTTTTGCATCTGCATGCCTTCATATACACAAATTTCATTTTCATATATCCACCTGACCCTTGCCTCCCTCTTAAAAGTATCTCCAGTTGCTTCTTGTTCTTCTGTTCAGGTACTCGGAAACTCAAGACTGTCCTCTGCCCCTGGACAACCCTTTACAACATTATTTGCCACATATTTCATGATTTTGCTTCCTCTGGCCTCTGCCTTTTCCTTGCTTTCTGTATTCTGAAAACTCAGTCATCTCTACTGCATTCGTCTGTTTCTCTCAGATATTAAGGTCTGCAGGGCAGGAAAAACTCCTCTTAATTGGTGTGCCAAGTGTCAAAGTGCCACTGTCAGCCAGTGACTGCAATTAAGGGGTAAGTTCTCATCAGTCATTTCAGGTTTGAGAGGCAGCACACAATGTGCAGTACAGTTAAAAAGGAAGGCCTCTAAAGGAAGGGGTTGTGTGTGAAGTGATTACCATCAGAGACCCTTACAGAGTATACAAATATAGGAAGTATACTATGGCGAGACAAGTGCTGCCGCCATTACNGGTGAATGAATTCCTTGTTTTGCTTTGCTGTACACAGCCTTTGCTGTACCTACTAAGATGTTAACTCAAGGTTTTGTCTTTTACTCTTCAATTCTCTCCCTGACCCTGCTGGTAGGGAGGAAGCAAGTGTCTGCATGGGCCTCAGCTGCTCACCAGGGTCAGCCTACCACATGAATCTCATAGGGTTTAAACTTTTTCATATTCACCCGTTTGACACTTGTTTTCACAATCACAAGAAGCACAGATTCACATGCTCTGTGGTCCAATACACCCCATAACTCACTGTCTACATTTAGACCATATCCAGGGCTAAACTAGAGCAGTTGCTCTATCATCTGATGACCCCTCCCCAGCCAAGAAGGAGGACTGGGAAAAGCAGAGAAGACACAAAGGCTGAAACAAAAACAGATTCTTAATGAAACAGTCAAACTGCCAGTGTAAAGTAACCACAGTTATACTTAGGCCAGTAAATGTATGATAGTCACAGTAAAAGGAAAGCAGTCCCCAGGAGCAGGAAGAGGAGCAGGGGCAGGAGAAGCAAAAGCAAGAAGACCCTCCATCTTCAGCAAACTTCTCCCTTTATAAAGAGTTTGATGTTTATGGTATGGGACAGACCTGTGAGCCTTCACAGGTCAGCTGCCCTGGCTGACTCCAAACTAACTGCTAATGGCCTGAACACCATGTCTAGCCTCTGATTCTATTCCAGCAAAATCCGGAAAATCCTGCCCTGAAAAGCTGCTGTCTAACCCATTACTGCCCACACTTAATTTGAGTAGTCTGTTGACAGAAGTGTAATCAGGATCAGAGTGTCGGGGGTTGGAAGGGACCTAGAAGATCATCTAGTCCAACCCCCCTGCCAGAGCAGGATCACCTAGACCAAGTCACCCAGGAACAGATCCAAGGGGGTCTGGAATGTCTCCAGAGCAGGAGACTCCACAAAAATACCTTGTACTTTTTCAGAGTGAATTTCATTGTTGTTTTTAAACTATATATCCAATTCACCAAGGTAATTTTGAATCATACTTGAAGCATCATCCTAGATTCCTGCCCCATCTAAAGTCAGAGAAATTTTAGCAGAAATGGTTAAGTAGTTTCTATGAAGATAATGAGATGAGAGAAAAAAACCCCAAAACCTTACTATTTCAGCAGTCACTTGAAGTATGTTTTAGAAATACTATTATGTATATTCCCATCTCTCTATGCTCACAGGGATTATAGCTCCAACCTGTCTACCTGTCCTTTTCTGTGATACCATCAATTTTATTTATTTATTTATTTTCCAGCTCTGAAAATTTCTAGTATCCCAACTTTCAGCTTCTGTCCATCTACAGTCATCTTACAGTTCATGCTCAGGCCATTTCCTACATGTATTGAAGTTTCTCACTTTAGCTGTCCTGCCCTTTTGCATCTGCATGCCTTCATATACACAAATTTCATTTTCATATATCCACCTGACCCTTGCCTCCCTCTTAAAAGTATCTCCAGTTGCTTCTTGTTCTTCTGTTCAGGTACTCGGAAACTCAAGACTGTCCTCTGCCCCTGGACAACCCTTTACAACATTATTTGCCACATATTTCATGATTTTGCTTCCTCTGGCCTCTGCCTTTTCCTTGCTTTCTGTATTCTGAAAACTCAGTCATCTCTACTGCATTCGTCTGTTTCTCTCAGATATTAAGGTCTGCAGGGCAGGAAAAACTCCTCTTAATTGGTGTGCCAAGTGTCAAAGTGCCACTGTCAGCCAGTGACTGCAATTAAGGGGTAAGTTCTCATCAGTCATTTCAGGTTTGAGAGGCAGCACACAATGTGCAGTACAGTTAAAAAGGAAGGCCTCTAAAGGAAGGGGTTGTGTGTGAAGTGATTACCATCAGAGACCCTTACAGAGTATACAAATATAGGAAGTATACTATGGCGAGACAAGTGCTGCCGCCATTACATCTGTCAAGTGATTACCTAAATCATATAAAAAACAGAATCCTTGATTTTGAAGGAAGGTGAGCATGGAGAACTCAGGCTCGAATGTCAGGAAGCACACAAAAAAGTCTTAAAATCTTTAACATGTGTGATACAATAGTAATTATGCCGGTCTCATGCTTCTTGAGAAGAAATCCCTACTCTACTTCCACTATTATTTCCTCATTTTCTTCATATTAATCACACAAAAGCCTGGAACACGAGTGAACATGATGGAAAAGTGCCACATTCTAATTACGTCCATCTTGTGAAATTAGCATCCTCAGTTGCCTTCAGGATTACGAATGGCAGAAAACCAGATTTTTCTAACCAAAGCAATTACTGTACTTGGTTTCCTGTATTTGAAAGGGCAGACTCAGTCTGTGTCACAAGTGTCACAGTTAAGGGTCAGGGCAGCCCACCAGACCTATATCAGACACTGTTAAACCCCTCCTCCCCAAAGGCGAAGAGAAAGAGAATAAGGGAGAGAGATTTAGAGATTAGAAAAGGAAATTAGAAAAGCTTTAATGAAAAAAAAAAAAAAGGAGTATGTAAAAGCATATGCAAAACCAGTATTGAACACAACCCCAACTTCCCCCATACCTAACGGCAATTATGTCACTGTCACCACTAACATTGTGGAACAGGCACTAGTAAAGTCCCAGACTGGATCCAGCAGCAGATGGGAAATAGTGTTCAGGAGCTGGATTCTGGTACCGGATTCAGAAACACACAGATCAGGATCAAAGGTAAACAGAGTCCTCCTTGGATGCCAACCAGTGAAGAAGCAATGAAGAAAATCAGAAGAGGACAGAAGCTGAGCTAAGCAAGCCAAGTGGGATCCTCGTGATCCCTCAGCTTTATACTAAATATGACATATATGGGCTGGAATCCCTTGTTGGTGAGTTTGGTGTCACCTGTCCTGTCCATTCCTCCCTGCAGGTGTGGCCTTTCACTTTCTGCAAGCCCGTGTGTTACACAAGATCCAGCAGCAGCTTTGCTCTGCACACCAATCCTTGGTGGTAACTCTAACCATGGGGTGTTCTCACTGGTAGAAGCAGACACTGCCTGTGAGAACAGGCTGCTAACTTCAGACAGTGCAGTTAGTTAGAAAAACTGAAATGTGAAATCGTTGAACAGAATCAGTTTTGTTCTCACTCAAAACAGGACACTGGTTATCCACTAGGTATCCAGATCCCTGAGCTGGAAGACGGAGATGGGGAGCAGAATGAAACCCTTGTAATCCAAGTGGAAACAGTCAGAGACTGTATATACTGTATATACCCATCTATGGAGCTAGATGGGATCCACCCAAGGGACAGTACTGAGGGAGCTGGCAGAAATTATCACCAAGCCATTTAACCATTTGTCAGCAGTCTAACTGGCCTAACTGGGGAGGTTTCATTTGACTCAAGTCAGCAAATGTGACATTCATCTACAAGAATGGCCAGAATGAGGATCTGAGGAACTACAGTCCTGTCACTCTGACCTTGGTGTCAGGGAAGGTTATGGAGCAGATAATCCTGAGTGCAATTCCAAGGGACAAATGGGACAATCAGGTGATCATGCCTGGTCAGTATCGGTTTACGAAAGGCAGGTCCTGTTTGACTAACCTGATCTTCTAAGACGAGGTGACCCACTTAGTCGATGAGAGAAAGGCTGGGAGAGTTGTCTAGCAGGGCTTTGATACTTTCCCATCACATTCTTCTGGGGAAACTGGCTGATGGTGGCTTGGACAAACTTCACTGTGTGAAAATTTGGCTGGATGGCCAGGCCCAAAGAGTTGTGGTTGAGTTAAATCTATTTGGAAGTCAACTAGAAGTGGTGTTTCCCATTTTTGGGGCCAGTTCTGTTTATCAGAGAACTGGGTGAGGGGATCAACTGCACCCTCAGTAATTTTGCATATGACACCAAGTTGGGTGAGAGTGTTGATCTACTTGAATGTAAGGAAGCTTTACAGAGGGAGCTGGACAGCCTAGATCAATGGGCCAAGGTCAATGGTATGAGGTTCAAAAAAGCCGAGTGCTGAGTCCTGTACTTGGGCCACAACAACCCCATGCAATGCTACAGGCTTGGCGAAGAATGGCTGGGAGATGAGATCAGCCCAGCAGAAAAGGACCTGGGGATGTTGGTCAACAGCTGGCTGAACATGAGCCAGCAGTGTGTCCAGGCATCCAAGGCCAACAGCATTCTGTCTCCATCAGAAATAGTGTGACCAGCAGGACCAGGGCAGCGATTGCCCCACTGTAATCAGCACTGGTGAGGCCACACCTTAAATACTGGGTTCAGTTTTGGGCCTATTGCTACAATGACACTGAGGTGCTGGAGTGAGTTCAGCAAAGGGCAATGAGGCTTGTGAAGTCTTAAAAGGAGCAACTGAAGGAGCTGGGGTTATTTAGCCTGGAGGAGGCTGAGGGGAGCTCTCTATAACTCCCTGAAAGGAGGTTATAGTGAGCTGGGTGCTGGTCTCTTCTCCCCAGTAACAAGTGATAGAACAAGAGGAAATGGCCTGAAGTTTCACCAGATTATGTTATTAGGAAAAAACTAAAAGGGTTGTAAAGCACTGGAAAGAGGGTGCACAGGCAAGTGGTGGAGTCACTATCCCTGGAGGTATTTGAAAGATGTTGACATATGATGCTTAGGTACATGGTTTAGTGGTCGACTTGGCAGTGCTCAATTAACTGTCGGACTCAATGATCTCAAGGGTCTTTTACAACTAAAATGATTCCATGATTGTAAGCAAAATGATGTTTTATGGTTTGTACTATAATATACTTAGAAGCTCCAAATGAGGGCAGGACCAACAATATTAAGACATTTTAGTCAACAAATACATAATAATAATAAAAAAAAATCCTAATGAACTTACAGTTCAGGAAAAAAAAAAAAGTATGAACAGTATACCCAACAGGAAAAAGAGTAACTGGAAGACAGGATTAAATTACTGGAAAGGTTTCAGTGTGATTGAGAGACTTGTTCTTAGCAATATAATTAGTTCTTATTTATTTGCTTGTCTAACCTAATGATTTCCTTAGAATAGTTCTATCCACCCTCACTGAATCACCATTTCTCAAGAAGATCTTTCAAAACAATGCTATCATTACCATTTCATATAGCATTGCTATTCATCCTAAATAATTATTAATTAATATTCCTTCTTTGGAGACTTTCAAGACCCATCTGGATGCATTTCTGAGTGATCTGCTCTAGTTTTGTCCTGCTCTGGCAGGGGTGTTGGACTTAATTATCTTAAAAGATCCCTTCCAACCACTAACATTCTGTGATTACGATAATTAATCTAATGCTACTTATAAATGTTCAGTTAGTGTTTTAATTTAGCTGGTTTTCATGCTTAGGCAGATAAACCTGCATGGAGGTTCTTGGTTGTTGTTTATTTTCGGGGTTGTTTTTACAATTTAAGAAATATTACTGATACGAGGATTATGGCATTAACTGTACTTCTATTAGTGACTGTGCACATCAGATTTTTAAAAACAGGTTATCCTGAATAAGGCCTGTGTTGTAGCACAAAAGATAGAAAACACCAGCAAACTAGAAATACTTCTTGACAAAATATTTTTCTCTTAGTAGATTTTTTTCAGTCCCTGAATTGGAGACAGTATAGAAGAATTATTTTTTTAGATTACATTTTATTTTCACCAAAACTTTTGGTGTAGGTGTAGTCAAATTAACACATTTTCTTGGTTTCAACCAAATGTAAAGGTACAGCCTCTGGCTGAGGGGATCCACAAACTCAATATTGCTGAATCAGTCAGGCAGCACTAAATGGTTGCTATGCTATCCTCCATATCCACTACTACACATTTTCAGGGATAAAATAATGAATTAAATGGGTTGTTGATGTCAAAGTTTACAGGCTTCCTGTATTTTTCTTTAGAAAAAAATATATTAAAAATTTCAGGTAGTTTCCCTAGTATTCCAATGGAGGTTAATATTTGAATTCTTGAGTACAAGGGTTTTTTTTTTGTTTACAAATGGTTTCTACACAATGGAAGTGTGGAAAATAATATTCTGTATTTACCATTCATATATTTTTAATAATGCATTCTGAGAATTCATGAGGACACATGGCCGGAAAATTCTCATTTCAAGTGGAATAGTTGTTAAGTAACTTTAAAATTAAATTAGAATTCTTTGCTGCATTTCATTATGAAGTTATTTCATAATTACTCATCAAGTCCTGTGTATTTACTAATGCAGAAGTGACAGTACATGATACTGATGAATTATAACTTCACAGCTGGAGAAGATATTTAGAGAAATAAAGAACAGATAAATGCATCATTTAAAAAGCATCAGGGGAAAACTCAGCATTGAGTATTCTTCCCTTCCCACTCCACCCACCACCAAACTCTCTGCAATTGTAAATAATATTACAAAAGTCAGCAGAGCTGTCAGTCCTCTGATGACTTAAGAAGACAAACAAATAGAACTAGTTGGTTGTTTACATGTGATCTTACAGGAACTGGGATATTAGTACTGAGAAGAAAGCTATAATCCAAACCAGTCAGAGATATGGACAAGTTGCTATCATTGGCCCCATACTCCATTTAATTTATTGCAGTGAGTCAACAGAATGGGGTAGAAATGGGTTTAAACTAAGACATACTACAGTTTTTTTGTTGGTAAAAAAAAAAAATCCAAACCTACAGTTTCTTTTGCTTGAGTAATACCTATGTTGTACATCCTCCCAAATTCTCCTGAAAAATGCAGTTACCACCATCATTCAAGACTTATAAGAATACAGTAATAGGTTAGTACCTTTCAGAGAGAGGCAATATTAATAGTATGAAGACATTTTTTCACTCATTCACAGAAGTGTGGTTTATATTTTAACACTTCCAGACATAAGAAATTAAAGTTTAATTAAATACTTATAAGGAAATAAGAATTTGCTATGACTGCCTTTCTCTTTTGAAAATTTGACCAGGAGACACGGTGTAGATGCTAAAGCCCCTCAAATCAAGCAATTTCCTCCAATTATTTTGTGTGTCTTCACTGGTACAAATCAGTACTAAAAAAAATATTTAAAAACAAACAAACAAAAAACGAACCCCAAAACACACATAAAAGTGTATCTTTTTATCTTCTTCTGCAGTTGAATTGGGCTTTCAGCAAGCACTTACTCTTTTTCGATATTCCAGACTGCTTTGAGTTTCCATTTTCCCCTCCTCCTTTATTATTCTTTACTGCTCCTAACAAAACCATTGTTTGATTCATGGAGGAAAACGGAGGATACAGAAAGCTTTTTCTCATTGTGATATTCAGAGCTCAACTTCTTAGCTTCCTTCCCTTCTATTCTTTACTTGGCCTCTTCCTATATTTGCATCCTATTTTCCTCCGGCTGGTTCCAAAGGACACTTGTTGCTATTCATCAGCAGACCTATGATGTTTTTTCAGCAGCATTAAAGTGATGTTTTTGATAGTTTTTAATCCAAGAAGATAGGGTGCAAGAATGAAAACAGGGACAGGAAAATCCAATAGATGTTGACAGAGGTGCTTCAAACAGACTTAAAGCAAATACAGAACTATCGCATGAAATTATCAGGTCCTTTTTTTAAATTTTCAGTCAGACGGATTCCACCTAAACATTAAGGTGTACTACAGATGCTATTTTATTAACTGAGGTTATTACACAGCTTCTGCTGTATTACAATGTCCAATATATATCAGTCTGTGTCAATTTTCATTATAAGTACTGCAGTTGTACTGAACCTGTTGCCCCATGAAACCCACACAACTTTACTTGCAGTGCCTGAAAGGCATCAGGCTATCCCAGACATCTGAACGGTCTGCAGGCTTCTTTTATAGAATAAATATACATGGTTTTGCTTCTGACAATCTGCTGGATAAGACAGTACTGTAAAAAAAAACCCAAATCCAACACTAAACCACAACACAGTAGCCTTAAAATTTGAGACTGAGTTTGTAAATACTATGGAAAAACCATTGAGTACTTCTTGCAGGCAAGTTATGCTATGAGAGGGTCCAGTAAACATATTGCTACTGATTGCTCTGTGCACAACACTAGCATGGTATCAAATATACATGTGAAGAACATTGCTTCCTTCAATCTTAGTTTAAATACAATTTTATACGGAAACAAAAATAAAATAAGAAAATTATTCTTGGTTTTTTTTTTATTTAATGTATTGCTTTTTTCTCCACATAAGTAGGGAAACACCTTGTTAAAATACATTCCCTTTAAGATACTTGACTTTCTCATCAACTACCCTTCCTTTTCCACTAACAAATTCACCTCCTCTCTCTTACACTCTCAAAATAAAATCAGAAATGCAGACACACAACTTCCCAATATCAGACAAACACAAAATCGTAGCTGACAAAAACATTAATACCTAATATCTGTCATGACAAAAAAAATTTGGTTTGCTTACTTCCATCACAGAGTAACTGTTCAACTTCTAAATCCTTAGTGTAATACAGTATGAACAAACTGGACGTATTTCTCAGGAAGATTTAAAATTGTAAGTTACACCAAAGACATAATATGTCTTTTATAGAGTCAAAACTATGCAGTTCACAGAATAACAAGTCATCATAAATAATGGTGGACTGTGCATTTAAATCAGTCNAGAAAGAAATATATTAAAAAATCATAAATACATAGCCATGCTGCATTTTGTATATTTGCTTCTATCTATACAAACAGATTAACTTTATCTACACGTGGATAAAATGTACTTAGCTGTGAGTATTCACAATTGAATCAATTTCTAATTTTTGCACATGTACCCAGAGCCTAATTTACTCGTTACTTTAAAGGCCACTATGAAGATGTAATTAGATCAAACTAATTCTCATCTTTTTCTTTGGATAGAAGAATGATAACCAAATCCAGAGTTTTAAATGCAATTGGGAATAGCCACCTAACTAGTATTACCAGACAGAAAAAAAACCAAACAGAATTTGCTTGTATTACACCTACCACCACCAATACTACAGAATTTTGCTGGATATACAGGATTATTTCACACCTTTCCTTCTTATTTTACATTTTTAAATACTATTACCTATGTTCTACAACACTAGTATTAGAAAATAATAAAATAATAAATAAAAACTAATGTAGCTATTAAAAACATCATGCAGCATCAACTTCAAGTCCTTTCATGAATAGGAACAGACCATGTAGGTAAGAAATCTGCTTTTCTCCTATTTTGGCTTTGCCTGTGCTATCAGATGTGATAATATTGTAGCATTTTAACAGCTAATGCTTGTCAGCTTTATATCTGACCACTGGTGAAACAAAAAGAAAAACTTATTTCAGTGTCCTTGCATAGCTTAACAAAGATTTTGAAGTGATTTAACATTTACTTTAAACAGACCCTTGCTGCACATATGCTTGGCAACATAGTCTTTGAAGCTTAAGGGTATTTTTCATCAATATTTGCATTCAAGCAACTAATCTGTAAGTAAAATGTTCCAGGCCATACACATACATTTTCACAAAAATGTAGATATTGAATGCTTATTTGATTGATAAAAATTACAAGTAGATACTTATTTACACTTCCTTTTAAAGGCATTTTCTTGTTTGGAGAAACTGTATGAGGGCAATTACAGTAATAGCTGGTACCAGAAGGTAAATTACCTAAGCATGTGCTTAGGTAGCCAGCAGTGCTGGTGCTGTTTTTCTTTACATTAAATGTTAGATTTGTGGTTTAATAGCTCGCCCATTACTTATATATAGTACACATCTGTTAAGTGATTATTATAGTGTAATTATAAATATTAGAAGAAATTGTCCTAAATGAAGAAAAGACGGCTTGTAATTACGTTTATTTCCTAAATGCTGTTGGTGGAAGAAAACGTTTCCTCTTAATGATCATAAATCACATTCTTTTTCATCTTTTGAACATAGGCATATTTTCTCCCTAGAATTTTTTTTAAATCCAAAACAATGCTTTAGTGAAGGTTGTGATTCTGCAAGTACTTTAAAAGTCAGATCAGATCAGCATCTGCTGCAGCTACTGCTCCCTTTGCCTCATGCTTGTCCTGTAGTTATCAACAGTACTAAGGTAAGCCCATAACACTTCATGCAGAAATAATAAACTACTATTTCCAGCCCTCCATAGCAAAGGCTGTACTCATGCAAGGGTGTACTGAATTTTGTACTCACGTACAAAATGCAAAAATAGCAACAATGCAAACACAAAGAAATTCCTTAACATTTCAGGGTGGTCTATACCAGCCAAGTTAATTGTATAACCTCTCTTTGCGGCCTGTGAAAGGAAATACATGCTCCTAAAATAGCTAAATTACTGGCCAAGATGTTCATTTAGCTAGTAAGAAACATCAGGTATTGAATGTGTCCCCATCTCCACTCACAGACAGACCTGAAGAGATCTGAAAATCACATGCCTTCAATCACCTGAATTGAAAACCCTACTGCTCTTTGAGTAACCAGATTTTTCTTTGCCTCAAGACCTTGAGAGTGCTCCCTCGTGAAACTATGAGATGCCCTTGTCCCGAGAGGTCTATAATCTATATCGAGAGAGACATTCTATGAATGTCTAACTCAGTTCATCTGTCTGGATCATGTTGTATTACCCATACTGATGGCATTTGGGAAACTTGCATTTTGCCTTTTTCGTATTAATGGAACTTTGCTGACATCAATGACAGTTTGTCTCTGAAAAGTGTAAAAATTAGATTTATTGGTATTAATCTCCAACAAACCAGTAGGCCATATGTTGCCATTGCTTTTTAAATAGCATTGTCCAGCCAAACATGTTGTGTTCTTCCACCATCTACACTGCTAATATTGAA
>VYZU01022430.1:0-11967 GCA_013401355.1 Ceyx cyanopectus | reverse complement strand
ATTCCTCTACTACAATCTTCTCAGTGTGACGTCTTTAACGAAGAGATCACAACATCCTCTATACTGGCCAGGGAGATTAAGTAACACATACACACACACACACAATAAGAAAGCAAGAGTCTTTGAGATTTAATTCAAAATCTATCCTGGTTTGCCATAAAGATTTGACATTTAAATGTCTGAATAATGTTAATCTTCCACTAATATTAGACTGCAGTTATGAGGAGGAATTACAGGATAAACCCAAACCATTTCCTTTTGAAAATGTATTTCTTTATTGCTATATAAAAGATGGGTGATGATTTTCCTGAGAGTATCTTCTGTTTCTGGGAGATATGAATTTAATAGTGGACTTCCCTGTGCCCAGCTGGCACTCAGACCACAAACCGGGGAGCAAGGCATTTGGGTTTAATTTTCATAAAGTTCAATAAATACCCTATTTGCTACTAGAATGTCAATTGATGTACATTCAGAGCAAAGTCCATCTATTTTGAAATTACCAGTACCAGGTTTTCTACTCTTTCTTTACAAGATTCATTGGTATAACAGGATCTCAAAACACAATGGAAGTAATTAACCTCTCATTTTCATGTTCACATTCATAAGAGACTGCTTTAGTGTAAGAAGTGGGAAGAGAGAAAAGAAGATCACAATTGAAACAAAAAGGGAAAATTTATCTTTTCTCAGTAGTCTGACCACACTACAAAGCAAGTACACAGAGAAGCAATAATTATTTTTTTTAATAGAAAACTAACAGACAATCTTAGCTAGAAGTAAATAGCTGAATGCTCAGATTTGTGGCATCCAAACAGCCTTTCATTTAAATAAATCTGCTTTAATTGCTTATTTTAATTTTCCATTGTAACAAAAAAAAACCAAAGATACCAGATACCATTGAAGATGCATCTCCTTTGCTCAGGCAATCAGAAAATGAGCCTGCATTTACAGTAACATTTTACATAAAAGCTTCCCTTATTAATCTAAAAGAGTTTCAATTTCAAAACCTGCTACTTTCCTTTGCTGCCATCCTCTCAACAGTGCAAAAATTCTTCTTGCTTGTACTCCAAGCAGCCCAATTTGGCTTCCTCTCTTCAGAGAATCATTATTTATACCATTTCCAAGGATAAAAAAGGCACAGTGTATGGCAGCATCACTGAATGTCTAGCAGTTCAACAACACCTGGCTCCATTCTTTTGGACTGCTGTCCATGTCAAAGATCAGCACCATGTAGTTCACATGTACAGGATACATATGCTATCTAGACATGTGGTTATAATGCTTCCTTTTAATTATTCCTTACTACCATAAATTAGCATTAAGTAGATTAGTGTTCACAAAGGAAGCAGTACTGCTAGATTGGTTACTTGTAAGATGGATACTGTGGTCTCAATAATTTTGTAGCAATTTCTGTTGGCAAAAATATTCCACACAGAACAAATATATATTCCATCTTTTAGAGGAATTCCTTTTCTTAATCTTTGCAAAAAAAAACAACAACAAAACAACAAACCAAACCAAAACCCAAACCATCAAACAAACAAGAACCCAAACTTGTAGCAGCTGCAGGCCCACAGACTCTGCAGACAGAGGGGAGATCCACTGGAGTCCTCCTGGACTGAACCATATGCCCTGTGGAGAACTATTGGTAAGTGAGGTGCCTTCCATGAAAATGTTCTCACAGAGATATATGTACTAACAGAGGAGAGAAAAAAACTGGTTATTTACCACAGAATAATCCACCTCCTTCCTTTCGACCAGAATATCCTTATTGCTACAGAGCAGAAACCAGAGGATTAACATGTGAGAGAGCAGAAATCTGGATAGGAAAATGAACACCTCTCTTCAATGGTTTATTTCCAGTATTCTTCTCAGCTGAACTAAATGACTTGGCCATTCAAATTCTAAATCATTAAAAAGAGCTAATTTCAAGACCAAAATGTTTACAGTCCTGCTGTAGTTAAATGATGAAAGTGCAGCAAGTATGTCAAGTGAGACACACATCATGTGTTGACATAGTCACACACTGAACATGTCCTAAATGAGATGGGTCTTGAAACAGAACACTTTTCTTTTAAACCCTACCTGAGTCAGCTGTGCTTTAACTCTGAATCCTTCTTAGGTTCCAACTGTTACCTGGTGTTACCTGTTTCAGATCAGATCAATTACCATTACCATTTCAGATCAACTTTTATACTTAATCTTTATCAAGGTATCAATGGGAATGTTGCTTCCTGTCCAATTTTTCATGTAATACAGTAGATTAATCCATCCCATTAGGATGGTAAGAAAAGGATTCTAGTTGTTGGAGCTATAAATAAAACAATAAAGCCTTAATGAGAATCAATACTTCCACCTATGAAGAGAAAGAACACATTTTGAAAACAATGTAAGAAGCTTCCTACAGAATTCCTGAGATTCCAGAGTTCCTTAAATGTAATTTCCAGAATTTGACAGCTTCAATAGTAAGCTTATTTTATGTCACTTGTTTAAAATTAAGCTTTCTCTGGTCAGCCTCTCTGCACTAAAATTAAAGTACTTCTTCAGATCTGCAATAAAAACTAGATCACACGTGCACATCTACCAAGACTGATGGGATACTTTAATTTCTGAAGCTCAGCACTATGTCCACAAGCATTTGTGTAGCTGATAAAAACTACTATATACAAAACAAACACTACTATCTTATTGGCAAAGCAATCCTAATCAGTATTGCTGAACAGGAATTTTTTCTCTCAGTAGCAAGCAGCATGAAGAAACCTGAACCTAAGGCAGTGAATACAGAGGCTCAGAGACAGCTCTACCAAGGCCTTCCTGGGCCCTATAAGAACATTTACTCTGCTGGGTCAATCTTCCTCATGGTTCAGACCCTGATAACATCCCAATAGAAAGAGAAGACAAAGTGATACCTACCTGCTTATGTACAGTAATTCACTCAACACCTGTGAGCTGGACACAATATTTGTTAACTCAATGGCTTATCTATAAAAGATGACACTGATGTTTGTTTGAAGAACTGCTTCTGTATATCCCAAGACCTGTAATGATCAGGTTTGCTTTTAGCTAATCTTTTAGAGGGTCCAGATGGACCTGTTAACAGATGTGGTGTATATACAGATTTATGAAACACACTCCTCTCTTCTACACACAGTGTATAGGAAAGGTGCAGTCTGTGGCTACTTCCTACATAGAAGAAAACTTTCATTATCTTTGCTCTGATTTTCAAAAGACTCAGATACCCTGGACTTGGGTTCCTGGATATTCCAAAATACCCATCTTGGCAAGGAGAACCACCCCCTCTCCACCCCCAAAAATGGTGTTATCCTTGGACTGTAAGAAGTTCAGAGGACAAAGGAGCAAATCAGAATGTGTGCATATGACATGATGGGTCAACATGTAGAGCCATATCAGCAGGGACTGTGACATGGGTGTTTCACCATCAAATTTAGCAACTGGGAGTGACTAATTTATTAAAATGTTCTACAGCAGAAAGACTGGCCAGGTCAGTGACTAGGAGCACAGACTTTGTACAGCTGAAAAATGTCTTACTTCTGGTGAACTGCCCAGAGACGGGAAGAGGCTACAAGCACACTGCATATTACTGGCAAGTGATCCTGTTTTGAGCTGGGGCTTAAGACACTCCTCCACATATGGAAAGGCAGATATCCTTAATCCTGGATATTCAAGCAACAGCAGCTACCACTAAAAGTCTTCAAGAGCCAAAAGTGTGAAGAATTCTCAGGTGGTAGTTTGTTGCTCTCCAGCATTTTATATAATTGATGAATGTTTGGTATATGAAAGCAGGCATCTTTCATACTACCAGCTGTTCACCTACCTCTTTCACGTGAGGGATAGTCAGTTGTCCCTAGAGGGAAAGTCCTGTCCTTGACATTCTACACTTGTGTTAAAATTGATATTGCTCTTCTAAGGTATTAGGAAAGAGCACAAATAAAACTGTCTTAAAGAGTATACTTTAACTTATGCTGCTGAGAACCAAAACTAGGCCAGGGGAGGTTGTAGAGTCACTGTCAAGTGAGGTATCTACCTCCCCGGAACAAAGCATAAAGTCACTATTGGAAAAAGATTGTAGAAACTTTTAGGGTAAATTTGCAGCTCAGTCTTCACAGAGACGTGTCTTGATTTTAGAGTGGTCTGTAAAAGAGGAAGAATTCATTTGTGCAAAGGACTTCAGAGACTGGGGGATTTTTATTTGGCCATGAAAACTTTAGGCTGTCTGTTAGGACACCAAATCCCCATCAGATCAATAAAGCCTGCAGTCAGTATGTCTGATGGCTTCTGTCTTCCAGGAAATGAGTTTGTGAGTTTTATTCTAATTGTTAATAGGCAGGTGTTCACAGCAGCAAAATCAACCCTAACGGGAGCACTTACGAGATTCTTGTTGGCAGTGTCAGAGCAGGTACAAAGAAAAGGTCAAGCACTGAATTTTGCTTGTGTTCATACACTGAATCTGTCTTAACTCCCCTTGCTCTATCCAGAATTTGTTCCTCAATACCTTATGAACACAATGTTAATTTTTAAACAGTACCTTTCATCAACAATTGAATGAATTAGGAGCTTGTCAATGCAAATAAGTCAATCCATACTAAGGCATGGAGTGAATTTAGAGTTGAGCTAACTATCCTTTATTTAACCCTTGCCTGGATGTGCTTATTCTGCTTCAAGAGAGTCCAAGTGCAAAGCTTTGAAGTGACATCCATAATTCGGAACAGGAAACATCCTAGGAAGAAGGGATGCACAGTGGGGAAACTGAACAGAAATGTTAAACTGAAATAAATTTGAAGCATATAAAACATATGGTTCTAACGAGATTAGAGCTTTTTGCAACAGCACAGCCACCTTCTTCCTCCACACTGAGAAAGAAATGTATAGACACTGCTTTATCTCAGGGCAGTCCATTTACACAGTGTGGCTACAGCCATTCAAAAACTGGCACTGACAAGTTCCATATTGCTCCAGCCAGTTGGCATAAAGATGGTTTGTATTCCCTCAGGGTGGGACTACAGCTCTGTGTGATAGTCAGAAAATTAGGCCAGACAATTTGACTTCCTTTTACAGGTGTGCCCATATGCCTTGTCTCACAAATAATGCTACAGTATGATAAAAATGAATGAAATCCTGAAAAGAGAATCTTTAGAGAGCAAATGCCAATTGCAACATTCAGGGGAAATGTGGAACAAGAGCTGCTGCTGCTGCTACAGTACTTCTGTTAATTAGTCTACAAGGACTTGTGTTTATGGTGAGTGAAAACTATTGCAGCAGAAGTAATATCAGCTGAACACAGCTCTACTGTTTTGTTTAGTGTCATAGCAATGCTCAGCATATCTGCACCACTATGAATGTGACAGTGGGGCTGGTAGGGCGAAAGTCAATCAGTTCTACTAAAGGTGGTTTACTCAAAGTACTTCAGGTTTTTTTTGGTTTTAATCTCTGCACCTTTAACTGCCCCACAGTATGTCACTCAGAGCATATCCCTTGCTGTTTGGATTCAGTGCTGTTCTCTAACCAGGGATTCATCTAGACAACATCACAGGTTTTCTGGGAAAGCAGCTCAGTACCCTTGAAATGTAAACACAAAATCACAAGGGGATTTAATCTTATTGAGATTTATAATATGACAGTCTTTAGCCCAAGCACTAACACTCTTCACCTAATGCATAAAATAAAAATTCAAATCATCCAGAAAGAGCTACAACAAGCACTTTCATAGAGTCCACAATGACAAATGCCAATCTCCTATTTGCTGATGCAGCACAGCAAAGGAACAAGCAACCTTTTTCCTGGCAGTAGCTTAAAGGGTTCCATGGATATACAATCCATGTGGACAGTACTGGCCAGAATTTCACTAGAGCTACAAATACTTCAGTCTTGGTTTGGCTTTTTTTTTGTAACTGGGCTCTGTGTGCATGAGAAGTGGGTGTGCTTTAGCCTGCAATCAGTACAACTCTTACAGCCAGGTCCTCAGTGACGAACACAAGACAACCTTCACTGACAGCTACTCTGTATTTTCAGGGATGAACTGGAAAAAAAAAATTACAAACACTCAAACCAAGCTGAAGGAGTAAGTAAGGATGTGAATGCTCAGGTGGATATTAGGGGCCCTCTAAACTCATCAGACAAGACCACAGTGAAAATCAGCTGTAGTTCTCAAAGGGACAAGATAAAAATAGGTCATGGATCTGAGCCACTAAAGTACTTCTATCTCTGGAGCACTACACAAGTCACTGGAAGAACCATTTTACAGCACCTTTTAAAAAGCTGCCTTTCCTCTGCTGACATGGCACTGTTATTTTTCTGAGCCAGGAACAATTTCCGCTGACATGATAGGAGGCTGCTCTACAAACACAAAATTGACAACTCATTTCAGGATAGGTGGTATGAAAAACATAGGATATAGAAATCAATAGCTGCTACATGGCACACCAGCAAGTTATTTAACAAAGTGAAAGCAGTAAATCAGCTTAATGGCAGGACCACATGCTGCAGTATAGATCAAACAATTCTTGTGTTTCCACTTAAAACTGACAAGACTAAGATCAGTCAAGGAAAACAAGTTCATTATCTTGTCTCTTCTGAGGAAGGGAGAAAAACTCAGAGCACAGAAACCAAGTGGAGAATCAAAACTAAATTGAAAATACAGTCAGGAGGGAATGATTGGCAGCTGCATGAGGGAACTAATCTCATAAATGGAGCAGGGCTGCTGAAAGCAGAGGCAGGGAGAGGGAATCAAGGGGGATTTGTGCAGATTGAGGCAGAACTCGCAGAAAACAAGGGCTCCATATCAGAATTACTCTGCTTTTTTAGGAATCTACTGGAATATGAGAAGTGCTTACATTTTTAGTGTGGATTAGTGATTTGACATTGTAACCATCCCAACATTTTGCCCAATGTTAGGTAGTGTGGCAGCCTGAAAAGAGAGTTGTTTGGAAAAGCACAACAGCAAAACACACAAATTCCAAGGAAAAAAAATCCATTCCACACTTAGTTTAATAGTTAAAAACTCATCTTTGGTTCTGAAGGCTGTACTTTAATCAGCCTCTTTCACTGACAATAAAATATAGTTATATCTATACTAAGGTCTAAATTTTATTATTTTAACAAATTTATAGCTGCATGTTAAATTTTCAGAGTATCTAACATCAGGGGGTTTAATAATTTAAATTAAAAAAAATTATTTTTCAGCTGAAGTAATGGAATATCTTTTGCTGTGAAGAAGAGCAGCATATATAAATAATACAATTGGTCGTAGTTCACATGTGGATTCTTTCAATTTAGTTACAATAACAAAATAATTAAAATTTAGTTACCGAAAAGCTAGACTTACAGCTGGTACAAACATTAAGTTTTTTAAATATTATTTTGGCATTTCAGAATGTGAACTCCATAAGCATTTATGTTAAAGGTGAATGCTAATCTCCATTATACACAAAAGCCCCTGGAAATGCTGTATTTGGAATTAACTTCATGTGCACCAACATTAAAATAGTCTTTATTCCATTTCAATTTGCACCTTTTCAAACATTCCCCTGCTCCATTCATTGCACTATTTCAGAGCTGGCAAAACAGACTTAGGCAAACATCATAGTGGTAAAACAAGGAACTGCTGTTTTATCAGTGACACAGATGCACTGGACCATCATGAACTGTGAACCATTTTCACCTGGCCACTAGTGGGGCTGCATTTAAATGAGAGCCAGGGGGCTGGGGGTTTGGTGTGTAATGCTTCACTTTGTCTTTGTATAGGCAGAGAGGAGGTCATGCTGGGACTGCTGGTGGGGAGAAGGGAGTTTTGGCCCTCCTTTCTGAGAAGGGGACCAGAGCCCTGAATAGGTAAGCTTGCAGCTTCCTTTGGAGGTGGTCTTTGGTTTTATTTTTGCATGTAGTACTTAATTTCAAGCTCTTTTAAAATATATTTATATAGGCTTATGAAAGTCTGGGTTGCTTGGGGGTTTTTGTTTTTAAACTCTAAGGCTCCTACTCTAATGAAGAAAGCTGTGGGGAGAATCAAGGAACTTTTTTCTTTCTTATTATATATGTTTCTCTGCAGAAGCTGTGCTTAAGGTCACTGTTATACTATTATAATGTAGATCCTTTGGAAGGAATTACAAAGGAAGGCACATAGAACAATTCCTTCCTGGAGCTTTTTAAATACTGCATTTTTATGGCAACACTGTAACTGTAATGATTCCTTGTGGATTAATGAGGGTGCATAAATTAACAGCCCCAGTGGGATTAAGAAACTTTGTGGCATCTCTCACTCTTTCCAGAAAGAGTATTTTAAAGATATGTGTGCGTTCCCCAAGGCTGCAGGGGACTCTGAACCAATGATTTCTAGTCTCTGGCTCACTGTGAGAGCTGCAGGAGAACAGTTTCTCTAATGACACTTGCTGCATGGTCCCAGACCCTGTCTATGTGTCTGCCTGCTGACTGGGCAGTAACTCATCCCACAGCACAGTTATGCTAAAGCCTTCCCCTACAGAACAAGAGGGCAGAGCAGATTATTATCTTACCAAAGTAATGTCAAATGCACTTCTCTTGCTTAAAAGGAGTTATGTGACCACAGACTTCATGTGAAGCTAAACTTCTCAACCTCATAATGCCAGGCTAGGAGTTTAGGATCATTGCTGAATGTGGTGATGTGAGAAGCTTCCTCAGGTGAGTCAATGCTGAGTGCTGGAGCAGCAGGCAGGAGGCTGCAGTGATGTTAAGTTCATCTGATCCAAGGTATCACACATGGCAGCACCAGTGGGTGGAGAGGGCTGCTGTTCACAGCCCTCCCCAGCTGCTGCGTGCTTTCTCCCTCAAATGTAACAGCTGAGCTGTTTGTAGAACTGGCTACTCTGCTCTGCTCCATCACCACAGGTCTCTGCTCCTTAACCTGCTGCTTAAGCTGCTGTGCCTTTGTGCCTCATTCTGACTGAAGGGAGGTTGCAGTGCTCATCTGAGCAGCTCAGCTGGCAAATCTGAAAATGAGGTAAGAAGCAGCTGGGGATGGTAAATCTGTGCCCTGCACAGCTGTTCTGACAGAAGTGTACATCAAGAAGAATGCAAAAGCAGAGATTTTTCAGATGTCCTCTTTCCTCAGTAACAAACCCCAGACTGCTTTCTGGGCTGAGCTTTTCTAAATGTCACTTAAAGGCCACTAAGGTTCAAATAACAATCAGAAGGACCCCAGTTCCTGGCTTCTGTGAAAGAGGTAACTTTTCTTGAGAAACAGTGAAGTCTTTGACTCACCTGACAGGTGGGTATTCTAATGCACTGAAGAGTAAACCCTGAAGACTTAAACTGGAAGTCAAATGTCTAAAGTATCTCCAGAAGATATTCCAGTATTAAAGGTCAGTAGGTATTTCTTGGTGCCCAGTTTCCAGATGAGCTGGTCTATTCCACAGCATGGCAATACATTAATGGGGACAATAGTGATTGATTCTCTCTGCAAACCTCTTTCTTCAAGAGAAGTTGGTGTTAATGCCCTTTCAGCAGAGCTAGCAACAGTCCCTGCCAGCAGATGAAAAGAAACAGGGTTCCTCCTTAGTGAGGGTCTCTATAAGCATTTTCCCATACATAGAAATCATTTTTATTTAAAGCAATGCAAATAGCCAGTTTCTCACTGTTGCCTAAAATAGAATTTCCTTTGACTTCCCAAACTGAAGTGACCTGATGTTAACTCTCTGCTTGCCTGGCAACCTGTCCTTGGTTAGCAGTTTCTGGCACTCTTAATAATGAGCTGGACTTCTTGGGTCCGGGCAGGTGCAGCCTTCCTTTTGGAAAGGCTTCAATCAAGTCACCTGAGGTGAGGAGGGAAGATGCATGGAGGCAATATGCTTGGGTGGAGGTGTATGATTATTTGTGATTAAAGTGTAAGAATCCTTCCCCTACACCACCCCCACCCCCACAACCCTTTCTTGAAACAATAAAAAGGAAACAACTGATACTATCAGCTCTCCTGAGGATCAAGTGAGCTTCTGACTCACTACAGAGTACATGAAGCTGATGTAGCCAGTGTAGCATACATACTAGACCCATATAAGTACTCCTCTACACAATTATTAAGGAGTAAAATGTCTTGCACTCTCACTCTAAAGGAAGACAATATTGCTCTGAGTTAGTTAAGCAATCCTTTCAATATAGGGATGATCCAACAATCCATCCAATACAGTGGATTAATACATGATGCTTTTGTGAACTGTTATCCCACAGGCTGACTGAAAATATTTTTCCTGTTCTTTTTACCTAAGCCTGTCATTCTTCCAGAAGAATGTTGTCTGATACTCTAGTCATGAATGCAATCAACTTAAAAGGTTCATTTGTGGCTGAATTAATCTGATTCTGTTTCCCTGAAGTCTCTTCTGTATCTAACATTTCTGTCACAGTGAGAACTCTGTTCTGGAGAAATCTGACAATGGAATCTCAAGCTGATAATCACAACTGAAAATCCTGGTTGTCAATTGAAGTATATAGCACTATGCAGCTGAGCTGTGGTTCCCTGATACTCGATAGAACCTGCTACTGTCAAGTGCCTTCTGGACAATCTCCCACCAATCTTGCTGTGTCTGCTTGGATATGGTGTCAAATAGCTTTGGAAGCTTCATAGGCATGCCCAATCTGTGTATGGCAACATGCTCTCAAAAACTGACATCTGTTCTTTAACACTGCTCTGTGAGTGATGCTGCACAGGTGCCAAACCTCTTGTTTCTGTGGGTGCTCCTGATGCAGACTTGGAGTAAAAAGGCAGCCCCTGAGAATGGTTTTTTTTGTATTCAGAGCTCACTACTGCAGCTTCTTGCACATAGTGTAACATGGGATCTGCTCCTTAAGATTTGTGAAAGTCTCATTTTTGTGCTTACAGAATTAACTTTTGATAAATTCTGCTATATTGATTTGCAGAAAAAAAGGACAAAAATCAATACTGCCAGGTATCATGATGCTTTTTGCTTGTTAAGTGTATCTGGAAATGCAGCATGCCTCATGCTTCTATCCAAACTGAATATCTAGATGTACACAAAGCATGGGTTTATCGTTAATGGAGGGTCTGAGCTCAGATTTGAAGCTGCCTTGGTTTTGCAGCTCAGAGACAAGGAAATGGAAAAGTCTTACTCCATATATTGTGGAAGTCAGAGACAGCATTTGGAGTGCAGAGGCCTGCTGTCTTAAGAACTTAATGTAAAATTTTGACAGTATTCTTTACAGATCAACTTAATTTCAGAGATAAACGTGTAAGAGCCAGATAATTTGGCCTCTATGGTAGGACTGCTTTCACTAACAGAAAACTGTTATTTTTCAGACACAGGAGGGGCATCAGATGCCTGTATTAAACAACTACCTACTCTGAAGATTATCTCTGATTTGAAGATTTTGAGATTCCTTCTCTGCCTGTCCACATCTGAGCGAGCTTGAATTTATTTTTTCTTTTTTTCTCCTGTGTGGTGGCTGCCAAGATGCATTGCATGGAGGGACAAGAAGATCCAGAAATTATCACTTAGTGGATTAAATTACTATCTTCTGCTGTGTGGAAATTCAGGTATTTAAACCAGCTGAAGCATAAGTCACCAATGAATTCCAATGATGCACAGAGTAACTCATATTATCTTAATATGATATAAAGGAGATAAGGAGAAATAATTTTGCTAATGACAACTGCATTGGTTTAGGTACCTTATTAGTTCAGCACTAAGCAGGCAATTAAAAATACTGAAATAGTAATTCTAGTGAAATGCTGAATGGGTAGAGATGCTTTGGAGAGATGAAAGAAATCTTAGAACCTTGCGAGTAGATTGCTATTTAGAAAGTAACTTTGCTGACTAAAAAGAAAACCCAAAATTTCCATGTCAATTTACACTAAAATCCATGTTAGTTAGATGTAGCCTCTGTAGCACCTGGCAACTCAAGTTTGTTTCCTATCATGGTGGAGCTCTTGGTGCTCCTTCCCCTGTCACAATCACAGAATGTTAGGGG
>VYZU01022421.1:12364-40886 GCA_013401355.1 Ceyx cyanopectus | reverse complement strand
TTTTTTTTTTTTTTTACCTTAATGAATGGCCTGTGAGAAAATGGAGAACTAACTTTCTCATTGACTACAAAAACAAATATAGAAGAGTCAAATTTCCCTTGAAAAGAAATTCCATTTTCCAACCAGATCTACTCACCAAAGAGATCAGGACAAAGATTATGATCCTGAAGCCTTTGTTCTCTGTTATTTACATAACCTAGGAGAAATGGACAGAGGAGATTTTGCATCATCTTTGAACTTCCCACCTCCTTTAAGCTTGGTTTAGCAAAAGTTTGCACCTGCAGATCATTCTAAGTCTTGCTTGTCCTTGAAAGAGAGAAAAGCCAATTGTTTTTAAATTAAGCACCTATATAGGAGAATGTTTGATGAGCAGAGCATAATCATCATAATTATGAGTTAATCAACAAGCTGGAATAAGCAAGAGAAAAGTTCATCAGTGAATGTTTTCCAGTTCCAGGCTGAAACAGAGAGAGGAGAGTCAGGACCTGACTATATGACACCCCTTCCTGCCACACGCCTTCTGGGGGAATTTCCATACGTGCTTTGTGCAGGCCCAAGTCTGTTTATCCAACAGAGAAGAAGAGGGGTGCTTGGGCCAACATGGCGGCAAGCAAGCGTAACAAATCTCAAGATTCTGGACATCTTCAGAAACCTAAACCAAAGAACACATATCAGGGAGACAAGAAGTGAAAAGTATTTATTGTGATGCAGTGGTAAAGAACCTTTGGATTCTGAAAATAAAATGAACAGCACTAAAAGATCTATTTTAGAAATGGAAAAAAAAAAATCCTAGTGAATTATTCATGTTTTTCTGTGACTGGAGAGGAGATGGTATGGCCAAGCACAGCTTGTTATAATACACAGCAGCATTTTGATTTGCACACTTAAAGAATTTCAGATTGCTTAGAGATACATAAAGCTCCATGATGGTATGTAACATAACTTCTCACAGTTTACCCATTGGAACAACTCTTGCCTTAGAGGAGGTAAATGGTAATGTGAAACATGTTGTTTCCTATTGTGAACTTTTAAAGAAATACATTAACTACAAATACTTAGAATTTTCCCTTCATTAATATTCAAGTTAAATATACCCAACAAATGGGAAGCTTTGGGACAGCTTAGACAGCCTGACTGATGCATAACAAAAACAAGGACCCTCAATAGATCATGCATTGAAGTTTTTCAGTGGAATAATTCCACTGATTTCAGAAGAAATTCTCCTTATTTACTGAGGTACATCTGACAAGAGAATCAGATTCAAAGCAATTGTATTGACAGTTTGAAAAAACTCACTTTAATCTCCACAGAGAAACATAATAGTTGAGATTTCCATTTAAAAGGTATCTGTTTTGATGAAATATAAAAGAATACGCTTTAACAAGCTGCTGTACTATTTTCAATCAGCACAAAAGCACAGATCACATTTTAAAGAGGTATTGTGAAATATTTTTAATGAAACTTGCACAAAAGTCCACCCTCTGAGAAATCTCAGCCTACCAGACTAATACATCAGTAGAAGTAGAAAATGAGACATGAAAACAAATTCTGGTTAGATGACGATAGGAAATGTTAGCTTGCCTAGAGGGAAGGAAAGGTTTGGAATTTAATGCAAAATTTAACTCTTCTTTTGACACATGCAATTTTCGGTGCTTCTTGGGTTGTGAACTCTACAGATATAAAGTGTATTTGTTGAGGAGTGGGGTGTAAAATAAATTATTCTGGGAAACATCTCACATGTTTGGCAGGACTGAAAAAATCAAGTCATATATTAAGGACTAGAAACATAGCTCTATCTCTGTTTTGATTTTTTTTCCCAACATCCTTGATCTCAAGCCTTCTATGCAAAAATCTATTTTCTTCCTGTGGCCTCTGTGTCCTCTTTTCTGGCAATGTAAATCACATAAACAACACAGCATTTTCACTTCTTCAGATAATGGTTAGATCACCAGATGGCCTTGTGAATGACAGTATATTCCAGGAGCTTTATTGTATCTTGTCCCCATTTGGTCTTGATCATAAAAGTCATCTCTTATAGGAAAGCATGAGGTGGGACAGTGCAGGGGGCTTAGGCCTTGTATTGATCACCTGCAAGGGCAGACTGGGGGTTGATCTTTCTAAGGATCTACTGTGGGACATGTTATAAGGTTGGGCTGAGCTCCTTTGCTTTTATGTGACCAACACTACGCACTGGGCAAGGCCCTTGATCCTGTTTCCCAGATGTGAAAAGGAGATAGAAAGCCTTCCCTTATCATTGGCCTAGGCCTCTCGTATCAGTGTTGATGCAAAATATTCAGTGGGAATTGGTTCCTACTGGATGTCTGAGCTGCACTTCATGCAGTGGAGTCCCCATTCTCCAGTGGTGCCTCTTGTAATACAAATAAACTATAGTGATAAACATGTCTCTCGAGGAAGAAGCTCAGGTTATGAGACAAAGGAGCTCAGAGCAAATTCACCCTTTCATGTTTAGCATTTAGAACTCATTTTATGAGCTGGTTATATGCTTACAATATTTAATCTTTGCCTAATATTTTTTATGGGGTCCTTGTGGATAAAGGGTACACTAAGAAGGAAAGTCAGGCTACATGAAAACTGTTTAGAGCAAGAGCTGGGAGGACTGGTTAGCTGAGAACTGGTGAAAAATCTTGTAAGTCCTTAACACCATAACTTTAAAGTGAGGGAATTATGGCTCATTAGTGCTATTCTGTAATTTTTTTCCAGCTCCTGTTTTGGGCCATTAATGTTTTTCTATAGCCAAGGTATGTATGTTAATAGCTGGATGGCCCATTCCATTATTATATTGTCTCATAAGAAAATTAAGAGTAATATGCTTTATCAAAGCCTTATCTGAGGATATTCAGCCTTTAAAACGTTAACTGTTGCTGGCAGCACCCACACAGGAGGCTGACCCTTAGTCTTACGACAGCATTTGCAAAGGAACTGCTCACCTCTCTTTGTAGTGACTGGTCCCCATGGAAAGCATTTCTATACTACTTGCCAACTATGAAATACTTCTCTTTTTAGCTCAAGGAAAATAAGTTTGTGATTTCTGCAACAAGGAAAGGGTGTGTATGTGAGGGTGTGCGTCAGTCCCCACAGATGACCTATGGCAGCATCACTCCACTCATCTGCACAGAAGTCTTTTCTCTCCTTGTCATTCTGTACTTTCTGCACATTCTGTGTGTATTTATGATAGCATGAGCTCTCCCGGGAAAATGCAGAGCCAAAAAAAAAAAAAAAAGAAAGAAAAAGAAAATCCCTGCTGACTTCCAGAGACTTTGGGTCATGGCTTCTGCATTCCTCTTGACTTTCACTTCTGTGTGCTGATCTCTGTAGGTAAAAAGATTTGTTCCTACACACTGGTTGGCACACAGTGCACACACCCGTGGACACTCTCTATCCACCTTCCCAGAAAAACAGTCCCTTACTGCTTTCTACACCCACATAGGTTGCTTCTTGCAACATACCTCTTCATAAAGTTTATTAAACACCAGCAAAACTGTGTGGCCAACCCACCAAACACTCCAGAATAACAAAACAATGCTCTTTGAGATGTACCTACTCAGAGGGCTCCCAAACCTCCACAAATCCACCATTACAACCCAGGGAAAGCCCTGGCATTACCCTGTGCTACCATCTGAGCTGGCAGCTCAACCAGCTGTTGTACACGCAGGGAGTGCCAAGGCATTTGGCCGTGTGAACCCTGATCCATCATGCACTGGGGCCCAGTGCTCAGCGCTGCTGGTTCTGGTGATCAAATGAACACTGAAAGACCTTCTACTCTGTTCCCCCCAAGCACAGCCCACAGACATAAAAATGTTTCATTATCAGAAAAATTATCTGACTCAGGCTCTCTTTTATGGAAAATAACTCATTATTTCAAGCAATTCCTTCACAGAGCAGTTGCCTCTGGCTCATCATGTATCAAACTCAGCTAAAATTTTGATTGCAAAGAAATATCTGACTTGGTATTAACTCATTTATGTTGACTGTTTCCCATAGCCATTTGCAGCACAATGTGGTGTGAAATTGTTTCTGTGAACTGAAAATCTTGACTTTCACTCTTGTCGGTCTCAGTCAAGACTGTAGGCTTTTACCTCATACCAAAATGACACCTGTAATGGACCAAAAACATTATACACTTCTACAGATTTAACACAGTGGCAGAGCAGAAAGCCCCTAAATACTCGTTTGAGATGTCTACATGGGGAAAAAAAAAAAAAAAAGGAATGATTATCACAATTTAGATGACAATTCAGATCAAAGGCTGCAAAAAATACAGAGATTATTTACACTGGAAAGAAAACCTTTGACTCTCACAGAACTTTTAAAACTTTTTTTCTTGTACTGTAGTCACAGACTTGCGGTGGATAGTAATTATTCCCATTTTTAATACAGACTCCAGACCACTCCTTTTTCTCCTCCCTCAGAGAAAAAAAAAAGTATATATAGGTAGCAATTTTCCGTCATGGGCCAACACATGGCTGTGTGTGAAGAATAGTCTCTGGATATCCAGCATGATGTAGGCTTTGATGGATGGAAATAAAAGATCATTCTCTGCAAGCTGAAGCTGAAATGTTAGCCTTTGAGAGCAAAGGTTATTTTATCAGGAAATAAATCAGAGCCTTCTTTCATTACTGTTTTTTTCCAAGCTCATCTCTGTGATGACTAGGGTGTGTGTTCAGACCACAGGAATCTGAAGAACCACCCAGTCGCTTCATCAGTCCTAGAAGACGACAAGACCCAGAGTCAAAGTAGCTACATCCTGGATTATTTTTTTTTTATTGCATTTAGTCTTATTTCTGTTTGTTTGTTTGGATGTTCTCATTTATAGGCTGGTGGTTACTGTTCATTCCATCAACACTGAGCCAAGAAATGCTGGGTTTCACTCCCAGCAGCCTGACCTCTGTGCCACCAGGCTGCAAGATGACATCCTGCAGCCCTTCCTGATCCATCATCTAGGGAGCAACCTTTGCCCAGACTGTGGGGAGCATCTGAGACCCTCCTGCAGATCAACATCCACAGTTCTCCAGTGCTTTTCTTCAAGGGAGAGGCTTTTGCACTGCTGCCTGACACATCTCCCTTCCGCTCACAGCTCACTCAAGATGATGTGTGGCACAGTGTGCTAGCCAGAGGCAGCTGCCCCACTGGCAGCAGTGCTTGGGGATGTGGTTATGAAGCCTTCCGACCCCCACGGAGGAAGGGAACATGTTACTAGGCCTTTCTTAAGGAGACATGAGAGAGGGAATTGTGTTCTGCTAATGTGCCTACTCAAAAGTAGCAGCAAGTGAGGATAGAAAGGAGGGGAGGATTTTAGGAGGCGAACGGTGGATGGCAAAGGTGGGGGGCACTGGGACAAGCCAGCACATACATTGTCATGCCTTGGGATAGGTAACAGGCAACGAGAGGAGAAAAACTCCAGGCAAGGTAGCTGTGGAGGACCAGGGTCTGTACACGAGCAAGTGAGGAGGTTAAATACAGGGAGCCAGGCCCATGTAGCCCATGGCCTGCAGCCCTTCCCTACCTCAAAACCTGAAATAAACTTGGACACCACACCTTCAAGAAAAGATACAGCTATTTATAAGCAGTTCAGCTATGCCTTTGATGCTATTTCAAAACCCTAAGATATAATTTAGTTGGGGTTTTTTTTTGTTGTTTTTCTTTTAAATGAGAGTATCAGAGAAGAGGGAAAAAATAGTTCAAAACCAGAAGTAAAGTCCTACAATCACGTTTCAGTGCTGACCTACAGGACTGAAGGTCTCACTTATTCCCTGCCTTCCCAGAAATCCAATTTTTAATTCACTGATTTATCACTGAATTTTTATACAAATAACTGTGTAATTTTTCCAAATATAATTAGCATTTATCAGCTGCTAACCATGCATCCCCCATGCCCCTTCAGGAAACAGAATAGATATCACAATTTTACACATGGCAAAATTAAGACATCAACACTCTAGATGACACATCAAGTTTGCCAGGTCAAGCCTATGTCAGAGATAAGGCAAAAGCATGACTGCTTCATTTTCAGTTCTGATGCTGTCAAGCTTTTGTTTTTAATCTGTTTTACTGTAACCTAACAATGATTCTAAGTCTGACTGAAGAAATAAGATCTTCAAGTTGACTGTCTCTCAGTGAGCTCACTGGGACTCTTAAATCTATTTTACACCAAAATCCTGCTAGGGACGGAGTTTTCGCCTGTTCTTGACAAGAGTGTAGATTAGACAATTTCTTAATTCTGGGACATACTCAATTTTCTTGGACGTATCCTTATTATATAATAAAGGTCATGAAGGAGTTGCAAGATCCAGGCTTTAGATGTGACATTAATTAAGACCCATGCAATTATGTTAGCTGCCACAAAAGGTTCCTTTGGCTAAAATATGCAGAATTATGCTGGTGCAAATGGGTCATCTCATCAGGACCTCTTCTCCTTACCTCTTTTTTGCAAAGCTTGTAGGCAGCCACAGTCTGTAAAAGTCTCTGACTAGGTTTTGCAAGGGGATCAAGCAACCTGTTTGGGACAGATATTTCTTCACCTCAGATGAGGTGAAAGGAGAATCTGAACTAGTATTTCATCATCCTGAAGAAGCACATCAGATCTGATATATTTTAGAAAGCAGCATTTTAACTATGTCTGTGACCTTCTCTGATCCTGGCCTTGTGTCCACTATATCAATCCCATGCTATGAGAACAGTATCTGGGTTTATCATAGCATGCATTTTCCTCTATCTAATTACAGTCCTGAAGCCTGAATTATCTGCACAGCTTTGTTTGCAGTCTATAATGTATGCTCTGGACATCCCTTAAACTGCCTGCCAGTCTTGCAAAACCTTCTTCTGACTGCTCTGGAAGATTTTTGGGAAACTCACCATACCAGGCAGGAAGCAAAAAGATCAGCATCTTCAAGGAAGTGGAAAAGACAGGGTCTCATGTGCCAAAATTCAGCAATTGCATCTATGGGATTCATACTACATCACATGACATTCATATCCATTCTCTCCAGAAATGTAGTCTCCATTCTTCTCCTCCTTTAAGGATTTTTTAATACTGCTTAGATTTATTTTTTTTTTTTTTTAAAAAAAAAAAAAAAAAAAAAAAAAAAACNAAAAAAAAAAAAAGCAAGCAAGCATCTTTAAGCCATCAGAGCCATTCTGCCAGGAAATATCATCTGTATATAACAGCCTGCCAGCTGGCTTGGCAATGGTGTAATCACTGCGGCTCTCTCAAGGCAGTGACCCTGGAGGGAAGGGAGGAGAGCAACAAGACAGCCAGGGCAAAGGATAGGGAAGGGAGAGTCACAGATGAAGAGGGCAGCATGGAAACCATGAGCATACCTGAATGTTCCAGCACAGCTCAAAGGGTGCTGCTCCAGAAGCCCAGCAGAGCCCAGGAGGTGCCCCAGAATACTGGAAAATGCAGCTGTGGCTCCCAGACCCTTCCATAGGGTATTTTATCCATACTGGGCTCTTACATGGGACTCTGTACATACCTGCTGAGTTTAATGTCTGTGATAGCTCCAGTGCATCACTGAAGACGTTATACTTAACTGTGGGGTGAGGGAGGAAGATAACAAAATATACCATGAACAGACTTTTCTTAAACACCATTTTCAAAATGACTCAAGGATTATTCACCTCATTTTAAATGCATACTGTATTTTAAACCTGCTTAAATATATCTTTAACTGAAGATTGGACAAGCTCCAACAAAGTCATCCATGTAGTTGAGGTAAATAATATGCAATTTATGACCATATGCTAATTTATTAAATAAAAAATAAAAAAGACAAAAACTGTCATTGAAAAAAAAAAATAAAAAATCTTCCCAGAAGAAAACATGTATTTACTTAATATTATGGCTGCAACGCAAGTTAAGAGAAGCCAAGAGATTCAAAGTCAGGGCTATCCTTTATGCTTTCACCCATCAGCTATGCGAGGTAAGAGCTGAGTGACAGCCATAACTTGCAGTTCTTGTCCAGTGCTGGTTAATGTACCCATTTGTACATTATGGAAACAGGCTTCAACTGTTCTGTCAGACCCTTTCCTGCTTTTGCAGTGTCTACAATAAGCACCCAGCAGTACCTCCTCCTGACTCTTTTATCTTCTCTCTTTTAAGCAGAAGCTGCTGCAGCCCAACCATCCCTGGGAGGGTGCTGCAAGCAGAGCTGTGGGGATGAGCCCTCCCAAGCCCTTCCCACAACCCAACCACAAACTCAAGGACAGATTTTCCCAGCAGAGGCAGACCTCCAGAAGACAGAGGGATGGAAGGGTAGGACAGAGGATTACAGCCAGCTGAGCCAGGAGTTAAGTGCATCCTGGCACAGGGAGCACCCCAGGTTGCAGGGCTCTGCAGTAGCCTGTGCCCATGTGCAGAGGGCAGAGGAGCTACTTCATACCCCTGTGGCTTTGGACAGGTCCAGGCACTGTCTTCCTCACCATCTCTGGACTTGGATATGTGGACTCAGCTGCCCTTTCAGAACATGCTCCAGACCCTATAGGCACTAAGGTGAAGCTGATCTCTGTTCCGAAGCAATGGGCCAGATGGGCTTGCCCAGCCATTTAGGAACCAGCGGAATTGAGAGCAATGCATGACAATATTGGAACAAACATAATCATAATTTTCTTGTTCTGATTTCTCTCTTCTCCCATAAGTCAGGAGCACTTAGGTGAAGCACAGGATTTCACAAGCCCCACTTCAGTGGGTGCCCACAACCAAGAGGATCTGAGCACTTGTCAAACCCCACTGTTATTTACCGTATATATTGCATTAAACTGAACATCGAGCCACGGACCAAGACCTCATTGTACCATGGACCAAGACACCATTGTGTCAGGTGCTGTACAGCCTCAGAACTGAAGAATGATTCTCACTCCACCAAGCATACAGGGAGGAAAATCTGTCATTGCTGTTCCAAATAAGCGCTGTTCATTGCTGTGAACCAATACTACAGCATTCCAGCAAATATAATTTCCCAAAATATTTCCCTGTGTTCCCCTGTCCACAGTATTTGTTCTCACAGAAGCCCAAGGGCAGGTGAGAAGGATATGAGGATATGTGCAGGGGCCATGAGGGAGAGCAGAGGTGTCCCCAGTTAAGGGTTTGTGGGGTGAATATCTTACCAAAAATTCAGTACATGCTGGCTGACAGGCTAGAGGATTAAAGGCTTGCATACCAAATGGAATTAAGAAGTGCTAGTTTTCCTAGCTTCTATAATTTGTAAAGAACAGAAAGAAAAAAAAAAATCTCGTGGAATTAATCTATTTCTTATGCTCATTCCAGCTGTGTTTAATTTACTCTCTGCTATTTCTCCCCTCTGATCGAGGAATGCTGTATCCTTACATTCATATTTCCCCTCAAAATCCCTGTGTTGAGCAGAGCTTTTCTTAATTGCTTTAATATGCTGTGTTCTGGAATGGGAGAAGCTGATCCAGAGCGACAACAGCTCCCTCTCCCCAGCACCTCCATGGCCCTGTTCCCCAGCCTCTCCCACTAGCACTGGGGTCCTTCACCTGCCCCATAGACCCTGCTCACTGCCCAGAGCTGTGGTACAAGCAGGCTCTGGCTGTAGCCCACACCAGCCCATTTAACACAACTCTGCACATGCAAAGAAGAAACTACATCATGTGCTTGACAGTCACACCAAGCACCCTGTGGCAAAGCCAAAACATTCCCCTCTGCCTCCATCGCTTTCATTCATGGATTAAAAGGCAAACAAGAGGCCTTCAGGCAATCAGCCTGAGCCAGGCATCCTGGCAAGCCTGCCTACCAGTTATTTAGCAACAAACATGCCAGATGGACCAAGCCTATACGGGCAGGGATGAGGGCAACACCAAGCCAGCAAGGCAAAGGGATTGTGAAAGGGAGAAACCAGGAAAGGAGGAGGGTAGAGTAAGAAATCTCTGGGTTTGCACATGAGTGTTTGCCTTGACTCAGCTTGTAGCAGGCTTCCATCTGGAGGCCCTCAGATAACCTGGGTTCTGTACTCAATGTGCTTTGCACATATTGGAAAGGCTGCTAGACTGGGTGTCCATGCTGCAGGCAGCCTGAACAGTTAAACCCACTAACACTAATGAGAAAGGGAGACCTTGCTGCAGGCAGAACAAGACCCTTCCACCATCATGTAGTGCTGCATGGAGAAATTACACTTGTATCCTAGTCCAGATCCAGAGCAAGGACACATCCTCCACCACCTTCATCTGACAGTTTCCTACCCACCCACCTTGAAGACAGAGTATTGCAAGACCCTAGAAGTACTACTAACCAATCTACAGCCCTCTGCTGTCCAGGTGAACCAAGAGTTTCCATGAGTTGTCAGCCATGGTTTCATTTTTCTTGTGGACCAAACATTTGTCCATGTGACAGGATCCCATACCTCATGTACCTCAGCCAACATGTTATTCTAATCAACTGGAGGGGGATATCTGTAGAGGAGGTATGACTTCTCCTGAGAATGAACCATGGAAGGGGTAATGTATCTATCCCTCTCCATAATGACAATATTGAACATAACACACCTCTTTTCCAAAATAATCACCCCCATGTAGGCCACCCTCTCATGTTCTGTGAAAGTCATTAGGCCTAACTTATGTGGCAGAATTGCTCAGCAAGATAGGAATTATATAGCAATTTATGATGGTTAGGATGCCTATTCTGCCCAATAACTTCCTCCTCATGAGAAATTCCCTGTAGACATTTCTCCCTTTGCCCCAGCCCTGTCTCCCTGCTGCCAGTGTGCTTCTCCTTATTCAGCCTTACTCTCATGCCCCTTGCTAGGAGTCAGAAGAGATGGCCCCATCTCCTCAGCCTTCAGGATTCATTGCTTTGATCCCCCCCCCTTTGAGATCTCCTCTAGGGAGGCTTGGAACAGATTGTGTGGCAAGACTGGTTTTTTTCCCTTAGTTTCCCATTTGAGCCTTTCCAGAGGCAGCTGACCAGATGTAAATAGACCAAACTCATGTAAGGGAGTTAAAAAAAGAAGAAAGGCAGGTGAGTAATACATTGATGTGAAGTTATGCAGCACAACTGGGAATCTGACAGAAAAGTAAATGTGTGGCCTTTTGCAGGGATGGTTATTGGTGGAGTGCACACAGCACCCTGCCTTCAGCTCTGAAATGGCCAACAAGCAGCAGACCCATCCTCGGCAGTGAGCTGGGCAGAGTCTCCTGAATGCCAGGTGCTGCCAACACCACCATGCCCAATGATGAGCCAAGCTGGGGTTTCCTCCTCTACAGCCACAGGAATGCTTCCCCACCATCTGCCTGGCTGCTGCTATTTATTCCATTGATTTCTAAAAATGTGCCTCGACCTAGAAGCCTAGGCTGCTGCCAACCTCCTTCTTTAATAAAAGTAACAACAGCAAGGTATTGAAAATCACAAGGCATTTAGAAATATACAGACTCCTTTATGGGTGAAATAATCTAATAGACAAGCTGTTGTTAATTTACAGCCTCAATTTTCCGACACACTTCTTGAGTCAAAAGTACTTCCTGCTCCATAATTCCTACAGGGACACAGGTGGCCCAAATTGCAGTATACATCTACTGTACATTAAAATGTATTTCGGACTTAGCTTAAACATTTCTGAAATCTCAAGTTTATGTCTAGACTATTTTAATCAGCTAAATGTCATAATAAGCCATATGTTGGGCTTGATAGGTTACATATACCAGCCCCGCTCATAAAGTATCAAAAGGTGTTTTTAAAAAGGAGTCTGTGTTTGTTTTACCAGGAAAATGGTGCTTTTAGTCAGTCCTATCAAACTTACTGGCGAAGTGCATAGGCTCTGACGTAACTACTGGGAAGGAGGGAGGCTGGGGTGGCCCTGGCGTGAGGAAACAGAGATCGCTCAGTCCACCCCACCGCCCCAAGCTGGCTCTGCTGGTGGGGAGCCACTCTCCTCCCACCGCCCTCGTGGGGCAGACGGTATCACCCCTGTTGCAGATGGCTGCCAGCACAGTTGCCCACATGCTTCACAACCTTCTTCACACTGTGGCATGTTCCTGGCCTGAAGCAGATGTTGTTTTCTTCCGGACCCCTCTATGCAAGAACGGAGGGCACTGGATAGATTCTGATCATCCCTTCACATCAGATCTTACCTGTGTAGGAGGGCTTGCTTGAGGAGAGCGGCACAAACAGATTCTCTGGGTCACACCAGACAAAGAAGGCTTTCACAAACAAATATCTGCCTTTAACAAATTAAATTAAGTAAGCATAACAGCACAAAATCAGACATTCCTTTTTCAGGGTTTTCACTAGTATAACACAGCAAAAAAGTCTCTTTCCTGAGCATTGTTAAGACAAAATGCCCATCTTGGGAAGTGACCCATGACCCAGGGATGCCTTGTGCCAGGAGGATAGTTCCCTACCACATAGACTGAAAGGGATCCTCTGCTCTGAGCTGCAGAGGGCCTATGGCACACAGACACGTAGCTTGGACTGCCTCCAGCAGCGACTGGGGATATACATGCACACAAATTCATCACACTGTCATATGAGATTATTTCCTTATGCAAAGCTGGTTCCCTTCTGGACACAGATATTCCCCCTCTGCTTCCAGACACTGCCACAGGGAGATCTTACAGCCCCTCCACGGGCACCATGACCAACAGAAATACATGGCAGATGTGGGCCATGCCATGCCCAGCATTCCTGGAGCGGTGTGCCCATCCCCCTATTCCCATCCCCCTCACTGCCCCAGTTCTGACCACTTCTTACCTGAAAACACACATATGGCACTGGAAGAATAGATGTTCATGATCCAGTGGAGGAAATCCCAAGAGTTTTATGGCTGGGCACTTGTCTCTGGAAGTTTCCCAGGGACTCAAGGTGCATGCAAGATTGCTTAAGGAGTATTTTCATTACGGATTTTCTTTAGGAAAAACAGTCCGTTGAGTGCACAGGGATCTCCAAGGGCAACACCTGAATTGTGACTAAAAGGAGTAACCAGAAGGGTACTCTACATCATAACTCCATGGGATGAGTGGTTTGAGATACTATCTAGAGTAGCTCACAAACTGTACTTTAACCCAAACACACATGCCCAATTCTTTGGCTCCTGGGAAATTTAGCCAGTCACTTTCAAGATGCACTTATTCTTCCTCCTTTTAATAAGCTTCCAGAGCACAGGATGAGAGAGAATATTTCATGCTGTTATTCTTCAGAGAGTGTGCAATACAGTCCATCAGTGTGAAACCATGAAGAAGCAGCCCCTGCTTATGGTATCAGGTAAGAATACTCGCTCTTTTAAAAATACATTTTACTGTCAATGTCTCCACCACAAAACATAACTCATTATGTGATCTCTTTTTTCAGGATCCCCCTGTTTGCCAGCAGTAAACATCTGAGAGCTGTTTTTATTCCCACAGCAGCTTATTGCTGTGCAAATGCCATAATTTTCAGTCTCTACAAACAGAGAGAGATCCTTATCCACCCAGTCTGTTACTATACTTGCCGGGCAGAGGGATGTAGTAAAAGTCATGATTCCCCTGGATGTCCAGAGTGAAATTCTGGTTTTTAACTCTTTACATGCCTATGAAGTCTTAGGGTTGTTCTTTCTAATGCTGACTATGCTGACTGATTAATTTGATCTCTGGTCTGTAAATCTAATTAACTTTCTCCCTCCCATGTTGATCACAGAAGAGGATTGAATAGCCATGCAGTTACTAAGATACATCAGCAGCCAACAGGTATTTGTATGGTTTCATGGAAATAAATATAATATATGGAAATAAAAACAAATCCAATTGTTAAATCAGTATGTATACTGAGTTGTGCCTTTGTAATCATTAGGACAATGCATGTGTTTTTAGTTCTTGCTGATAATGCTCTTTCTTGCTTAAACAGTTCACAGTGATACTGAGGTGAAGATTGGTCCAGGTGGGATGAAATCCAGTTAATTAAGGGCCCTCTAATGCTTAATGCAATGGTTCTCCTAATTGGTTTTATATTCATGTTATGGTGTAACCCCAGCCAACAATTAAGCACCACAAAGATGCTCACTCACAACCCCCCAGTAGGATGGGAGACAGAATTAGAAGAGTAAAAATGAAAACACTCATTGGTTGAGATAAAGACAGTTCAATAGGCAAAGTAAAAGCTACACACCCAAGTGAAGGAAAACAAGGAATTTGTTCACTGCTTTCCATCAGCAAGTAAGTGTTCAGCCGTCTCCATCACACATAACAGTTTCTTGGGAAGACAAACATCATCACTCCACATATCCTCCCCCTTCCTTCTCTCCCCCAGCTTTATATGCTGAGCATGACATTATATGTTATGGAATATTCCTTTGGTCTGTTGGGATCAGCTGTCCTGGCTCTATCTGCTCCCAGCTCCCTGTGTACCCTCAGCCTATTCACCGCTAGGATGCTGTGAGGGGCAGAAAAGGCCTTGACTCTATCTATGTAAGCGCTGCTCAGCAATAATGTAAACATCCCTGAATTACCAACCATTTCCAGCACAAATCTAAAACATAGCCCCATAATGGTTACTATAAAGAAAAGTAAGTCTATTCCAGACAAAATCAGGGTATTTGGAAGGGGGCTAGCAGTGGCCCTTCTCCGGGGAAAAACGGAGCTTTGAGGCACATGCCTTTTCTGACTAATTTCATCTCTATGGGAAAATCAAACACTTACTGAAATAGACCCAGATCCCATTAGCAAATACATTCATCTTCCCTGTCCAAAAGATGTACCACTTTGCTCCCAGATGAAAGTAGTTGAGCACAGCCGCTACCTGGAAGAGCAAACTCTTCAGAGAGTTCAGTCTTTCACCTGAAAAGGCAAAGAGGCAAAGGACACCTCCTGATGCAATCCTGCAATTATAGAAACATTTTTATCTAAACATTTTAATGCACTTGCTTAACATAAAAAAAAATAATTCATAAGTACATACATTTTTATCACTGAAATGTTCTACAGGGGTTGTTTGTGGGTTGTTTTTTTTTTCAATTCAGATCCTTGTGTAAATTGTTCCCATTTTTAATCTCTTTCTCATTAAAAGTTGGGTGCTTTTTTTCCTAAAAGTAGCTTTGCTTTCATTTTTTGAGGGTCTTTTGAGATTTCCTTTTTTAAACTTCCAAAAAAAGACAGTATTTTTAACAAGCAGTAATTATAAAACACAATACCCGATAGCTTCCCAGACAGATGGATCACAAGAGAGTGTAATTGGAGGTGGGTAGGAAATTGCACCCCTACCATTCACAGATGCCTCTGTTCCTTAGACAGACACGTCTTCTGATCCTTGAGAGCTCTTTAATCTAACAAGCACACAGGGAAGAAAATACCTTGCTTATTTCTACCTTGAATTTTGTTGACTACAGCTCTGTTAATGAGTGCAACCCATTTCAATTTGGTTTTAGACAGTAGATTTTGACAAATGACTGCCTGTTAGAATAAAGTTTCTATTGGAACAAGTTGCTAAATGGTGTGATGCATTTTCCATTATTTATCCAGTCCTGATTCAAAGTTTCTATCTTTCTAAAATATGTGCTATAGTTTAATCATAAATTGTTATGTTTGGAGCAGTTTGCATAGTACAAAATCTATGGCATGTGCAATACTAGTCAAAACAGAAGCAAATGTTACAGAGAAAAGCCTCAGACCCCTGTTTTGGAGTCAGCTTGGAACAATGAACAGCAAACAGTTCTAGTTTTATGTTCTTCAATATCAAAGAATACCACGAGGTCGCAAAGTCACTCCAGCATTTTTTAACATGCCTAAATCTTGGCTGACCCAGGGATAATCTCTACTGTTTCTGGGCAATTTCTAGTTCCAGAAATAACCAGTTCAATTATATGATGAAAGGCTCACCTCCACCCACACAGAAGAGCTCTGAGGCACTGGGGAAGCCCTGGTCAAAACACAAAACCATGTGCCACCCCCACACGGCTGTCCCAGGAGAGCATCAGCCCCATGGGTTGGGTGAGACCGAGCACCATGAGTCCTTGGGGAAAGCTCCCTGAGGTACTGCACAGAATCAGGGGTTTCTTTCCTTAGAAATAGGGCTCATTATGGGATGTTGGGGAAGAGAATTCTGAGTGTGAGGCCACAACCTCACTCCAGAAATTGTGTGAGACATTATGGGATGTTTAAGAGAGGAATCAAAGGTGATGAAAGGGAGAAATGTGAAAAAGGTCATAAAAGGGTCCAGCTGCACATAGAAGGGTACCTAGTCAATGTGTTTGGTCATGCAGCAGTCTGTCCTATTTTCTTAACTCTGTTTCGAGCTCTTTTCCGGGAGTGGTCATCTCACTTCTGTGTGCATATGTGCAGAAGGAACTCTTGACACAGCAACTGGAGTGAGGTTGTGGCCTTGGGATTTCACTTGTAGGTGTGCCAGTAGTTGGGGAGACTGAAAAAATAGTATGAGCCCAACTGCTGGAGGGACTCACCTTTAAATATGAACGTCTATATGTTACTACTAGGACCTCCATCCTGCTGAGCCAAAGAAGAGGAAAAGATTAGGTCTTTTGTGCCCTCTGTGTTTGTATATTTCTGTCTGCTTTACTGTGTATTACTTTTAGGCAGTGCACACAGGTGTATGCACTGTAGGTGTGAGCACACGTGCCTACTGGGAACACATTCTCAGACTTGCTGCTGTCTGGGCTGGGGGCCATGGAGCTGCAGCATCCTCCCCTCTATGGGGCTACTGGTTTTGGCAACTAACATAAGCCTTGTGAATATCTCAGGCAAAGAAAATTAAGAGCCCATTATTCTTAAATGAATTGTCAAACATTAGACTGAAATAAAACATGAGCTATGATGTCCATTAGAAGAGGAACCATGGGGAAAGTACATAACAATACCAGATCCTCTTAATAAAGCCACAGTATCTCCATTTCCAGCTCAGTCCTTCTAGCAGTGAAAGAGATAGACACAGTACAGAAAATGATGGAGGGAAAGCCAAAAACAAGGGAGGGGACATCCTGGGAGGTCTGAAGGCTGTCAGCTCTCTCAGGGCTGAGGACAATTAGATCGATGTAAGGAATGTTTGTAAAAGTGTCCTGACCAAGCAGATCAGCTTCACAAGGACCTGGCACCCTCCCAAGCCACTGACACCCGCTGACCCAGATCAGAGGCAATCAGGGAGACACACAGCATGGGCAGCAAGCAAGAAACATGCACGGAAAAACACAACCAAGCCCAGAGAGGATCAGATGATGGCATTTCTCCTGATCTCTCCCTTCACCAACACATACGAGAAGAAGCGGTTATAAAAATACCATTCACAAAATCAGAAGATGAGGAAAAGGCACAGAGGGAGTATTGACAACATCAGTATGACAGACAGACATGCACAGCACTGCCATCCCTGATCAGAAACTAGGCCAGATGGTCTTTATTTGGTAGCTTGATGAGTTTGTTGGCTTGTTTGTCTTAATAATAATACCCTGTGGGTTTCTTCTTGCTCACCTTTTGGGTTTTGAGCCTTGAAATTTTTATCTCAAGCTTTTCTTCAACAAAATAAAAATATTATTGAAAAGATTATCTAATCAATCTAATACAAAATTAAAGCTGGGATACTTCTGCAATCACAGAAAATAAAGAAAATAATCAACACCAAAGAGCCATGCAATGAAACTGCTGCACCATTATCTTTCACAGAATCTCAGAATATTCAGGTTTAGAAGGGATCTCAAAAGATCATCTAGTCCAACCTCACTCCAGGGCAGGATCGCCTAGATTAGGTCACCCAGGAATGCATCCAGGTGCGTTTTGAATGTCTACAGAGAAGGAAACTCCACAACCTCCCTGGGCAGCTTGTTCAGTGCTCTGTCACCCATTTTTCCAATTTACTACAGAAGAGTCGATGTTTCTTCAGGGCAGATGAGGAGGTTTTCCCTCCACATCCCCTCCTTTGGCCAATAAAATCCTAATTGCTCATCTGTGAGGGAAGATTTAGTTTTTCTTAGCCATGAGACAGGAAGGGTATGAGGACAGCAGAGGTCCAATGCTGCCTGCACGGACTCTGCTGCAGGTCATGGACTTGGCATGGCAGAAGGATATTGCTCTTTGAGTGGATTTGCTGTTGCTATAACCAGGAACGGGCTGCAAAGAGCCAGAGGCAAAATAGCAGGATCTCTCTGTTTTAAGGAATGCATGTGTACACGGAGTATATAAACCAGATCTGACAACCAAAAAGCATCAGAAAAAAAAATACAATTCAAATAAATCTATTTATGACTGAAAAAGAAAAAAATCACTTTAAGATTAGCAATAAGCAAAAGGCAGCTGGAGAACTATATAATTCTGTTGTCTCTTCCAGTGTTTTGAAACATCAACAAAAATGGCCATAACACCAATGTTTGAAAATTCAGCACGTGCCCCAAATGTTTTTACAGTGGCTGTTCACAAGCAGGGTTAAGCTCTACTGCAGCACAGCCGGATTTATCACTTTAGCCCATTCCCCACAGAACTAGATGTATGTACCCCAGAGATTAAGCACTACAGCCTATCAGCCTCTCCCGAGAAAAACTGTCCTGACCAAACAGATAACATTGGCTACTAAGCGGTAACCTGCTTGCTAATTACCCTTTTCACACATAATAATTGATTTACCTATTCATTATCATGTCATTACCAGCCTTTCCTGGGCTACCTTCAGCCTCTGGTCCTCTGGGAACTGCCCCATGTGTAGGTAGATGTGGGGAGCTGGAACCCTCCACTGATATAGGACCGCCAGGCCTCACCCTGACACTATAAGCTGTGCATTAAACACGAGGCAAGAGCAGCTTTTTCTTACTGATTGCCCGAGGTCTCAACCACAGGAATTAATGGTGGTTAACGCAGTGATGTAAATCGGGCACTGCCCACTCTCTGCCTAGATTGTGCATTCTCCTGCCAAACCCACAGGGCATCTGCCAACTCCTCCTCAAGGGAAGATGAGAGTTTTGATTTAAGCTGGTGACCACCAACTCATATCTACCGACTTCAATGTCCATGGGCTCTCAATGATTTGATGCTACAGAAACAACCATCACCTGGAAGGACCCAAGCTAATGAGGGTACTGGGCAGAAGCAGCACACAGCTCTCCAAAGGGCAGTCACAGTGAGCTGCTTGACAGTCTCCTGCCAGAGTGTCATCCCCAGGGAGGGGCCTTGAGTTCCCTGTAAAACAAGTTCAATAAACCAAGACCACACTGAGCTGGCCTTAAAGTCCAGCTCCTGTGAAACTTTATGTTCAGATGGGATAAAAAGAGAGAATCCACCTTTCAATTTCCTGTCTGTAAATACAATGAAGTTGGCCCATATTATTTAAGCTTATTTTTTTAGTATTAAATTTTAAAATTCCTTCATTTAATACAGAAAAATTATTACATATGCTGTAAGGTTTCTAATATTTCACCTACAATGCACACATTGGATTAAACTCTTGGATGCAATGTCTGAATTAATGTAGGTCATTGTAAAGAAATAAAAAAATTGCCTGTTTGAGGAAACCAGTGAATGCAGACAACTACAGAACAAGGCATGTAGGTCTAGATAGGAGCACAGCTACCACCTCAGACACTTATCAGTATCATAGTACTTGAGACAGAGATATTATTTGAGGGAATATATGTAACAGCACATAAATCCTTCATCTATAATGCCTCCAGTGTAGTTGAAGTTCATAAGTTAGAGTCATCCAACTCATGTGGGGCCCATGGGCAACACACAATCCATAAGGCACCAGAAGGTGGTCGGGGAACTGATAGCAAAAAAATAATTCAGAAACTAAATCAAAACACACACACACCATCCCACACAGTTGGCAGACGCTTGTGGCAGCACCTGCCCACAGGCACTGTTCGCTCCCTGGCTGCTGGTGCTCAGATCAAAAAGGCTTGTAGGCCCTTTGGTTTTAAAAGATTGAGAAACGCTAATTTAGCTTCTACGAAACAGAGTAGAGCTTTCACTGGCTCCCAAAGCCTAAGCCTTCTCCCACTGCAATCAGGAATGTGCCACCTCCTCCCCACTGTCCCTCCATCATGCAGAAACTACCAGCAGGATTGTCCTGGATGGCAACAGAAGTAGGGCCAAGCTGCAAAATCTACATCTTGAGTCAATTTTCCTCAAAACTGTTGACCAATCTGTTCCCAAATTCCCTGCTTGGTAACATTAGCAGGGGGCAGGACTGGCCCTGCTGTGCCAAGATGCCCAGTGGGCAGCATTACCATTCCAGCAGCAATGCTTCTACATCCGCCCTCTGTGGGATCAGCACCCCCACAGCTCTCTGCCCAGGAGCAGGTCAAGGAATGCCTGGCTCCAAGGGGTCTCCATTGCAATGAGGTTAAACCATAGCTACAACCAGAAGTGTAGAGAGAAGTGGCTCAACTGGTAGATAGGAAAGATGAAACGACCTAATTATTTAGAAATTTGGCATCCTTACATCACCAAATGAAAACAAAGACTGAGAAATAACATACAAAAAATTGTTTTCAGGTACTACAGACCCCATGGTTTTCCAGTGACCACTTAGCATGATCTGCTAGGAGTTACTGGGTACACATTTAGCTGACTGACGGTTTTTATTAATAAGGCAGATTTTTCCGTTTCAAATATTCTCCACTCTCCCAGTAGGAGTATGAGATTGTTTCTCCCCAGTAAATGAACCAGCATCTTATGATTGCTCTGACAGAAGAAAAATGTACTTCAAGGATTTTTTTTTTTAATTACCCTAAAATTAAGGAAAAGTTGTGCTTTTTTTCCTTACCATTTGTCTTCAGAACCATGACCAGAAAGCTCCCTGTGTCTCCTTGTTTAGAGCTAATATCAAAAAATTGCCTGACAGTTTTTCTAAGAGCCAAGAAAGTCAGCTAGTAATCAGACACGGTTGTGTGGCCAAAGGCACATAAACTGACTTCACATGGGACCAGCAGCAGATCAGATTGCATTGGGTGGAATGAAATAAAAAATCCCAGAAGTCTAGTTTTTTGGAACTACACCAAAACTGTCTCGCTATACCAACCTGGCACATCATATGTAAAAAAGTGACTATTTCCTAGTACAGTATATGGGGTGTTTTATAGACATCAAAAAATCAGAATGGCCTTAGTTTGACATCATAAACACAATATACTGTAATGTCATTGAGAGACTACTTGTTAACCTACTTGTCCCAAGATTAAATGCTGAAATTGAACACACAGACCTACCTACAGTTTTCCTCTGAGCACAGACATGCCGGAAAAATCTCTTTGCCATACAACTTGGAAATAATTGCAATAACTACGTAATGGTAGAAACCACTTCTGTTTAATTCACTGGTATTATTTACATCAGCCCAGAGAGTTTACAGACCTGGAAAGCCACACTATACAAATTACACCATCCTGTGCAGCAAATCTCCCTATCTACAACCTCAGCTCTTCTCCTGCTTGCTTTGAAAGACAGGTTATTTTTGTAGATACAGCTTATTCATCCTCACAGGGGGTCACTCCCTGCAAGGGACCTGGAGTGGTGCAGTGAGGACAGCAGCTCATCACCACCCACCCAGGGAGGGCTAACAGGGCTGCAGTGAAGCTCCTACATCTTCAGCTGGGGTTGGTAAACCTGATACAATGCAAAATTTTCCCTGCCCCATTCAATATCAGGCCTGCAACAGCAAGTCTGTAGGCAAAAGAGTTGCAGAGTATGAACAGGGGTGTCTGTGCAGCTGATAGAGTTTTAGCTTTTGGTAATAATGAACAGGAATTATCTGTTGTGCACTGGATGAATTGTAGGCTTGGCAACAGGGCTGGAGGGATAGAGCTGTCATTGAGTCTCTGCACTCATGGGCTTCAAACTTCAATTGTCAAAGCTACTACATTCTTATTCTATTCATACATTTAGCAAGATGAGATTATCTTTTTTAACAGGCTGCACCGTGCATTGGGGTTAGTGCATCTTTCTCACTGAATTAGATATGTTGTCTCAAATGTAACTTAGAGATCACCAACAGCCTGGAGACAGGCATTATTCCACTTTCAGGAATAATAAACAATGATAATTAAAAGATGTTGCAGACAAAAAGATAAAGATTTTATCCAAAACTTTTTTTTTTTTCATGTAAACCAGTATTTGTTAAGACTATTTTCTTATAGACTAGCTTCTGAACACCAAGAGAGAACATTGATGGCTTCACCTCCCATGCAAGATGCCTAGTCTTTTAGAGATGTAAAATATAAAATGGAATGCCAACAGTTCAATCTGTTGGTGCTTTCTCTGGCTCTAGCTATTAATCACCTGCCATCTATAGGCATGTAAATAGCCAAAAAAAAAAGTGAGAAAGGACTAGGAAACTAGGATGACTAAGTGACATCCTAAGCAGCACAGGACCTAAACCTTCAAGTTTCTGTCCGTATCTCCTGCACACCTAAGCTTTCCAAATAACTTTCTGTAGCTGCATCCCAATGAGAGCAAATCAGTCATGCTTGTAGAAGAGTTGCTCCCACAGGCAATGTAACCATTACTGGAGATGCCTGCAGTGAAGGTGGCCTTCACTGCAAAAGTGCTCCATGCAATGAGGAGTCTAAATTCTACTTGGGACACTTGTCTCTGAAGTCCAAAGGTAATTCTGAAAGTGAGAGTCAGACACAAAGGTTTACACGCTCTTGGTTTTTTTGCCTTTTATGGTTATTAGCATGTGGCAATTAACTCAGCCACATCCTCATTGCTGCTGACTCTTCCCGGCAACTGGATCTCACAGCTTGCTCTCCTCACTGAATTCCTCAGCTGTACCAGATGTCAGTTTCTTCCTTTTGGAAGGGCTGAAATCTCATTCTGAGAGTAAGTCCACAGCCCTTTCTAACCTCTCTACATCTGACTTGGGGTGGTTTGCTTTTTTCCTTCTCTCATCGTGAAAGGACAGTACTGAGAAGCTTAACCCAGTACAAGGTTACTCAAGTTATCTACTTGCCATTAGATATCACTGCACAGCACTAAATTATTTATTCCAGCTTCCTAGGCAGGTGCGTGGCAAATTTCCATGCAGCTTTAATGGGAATCAGATTGCCAGCTTCAAACCCAAATTCTTCATCTGCACCACAGCATGACTGTGAAGTGTTGCTGAGCAAGGGCGGGGTGAATAGCTATGTAGGAACAGACCGCACAGTCACAGCTGGAAGAGGTATGTGGGTCTCACTTAATAAAACTTGAGAGAAAAATATTTGTAGCTATACAAAAATATCAACAAAAATGGCAACATGATACACCTCATGTAACCAACGTGATTTTCTTCCTAGAATGGGCACGTACCATATTCCAAAGATTGATTATCAGTGAGAACTTGATTTTCAGAACATGCAGGAGTGCACAACAAAGCACCTGCTGGTAGATGCAGCTGAGGGTGGCACAGTTCAGCAAGGACACTCATCACAAGCAGACTTGCTCTGTTCCTGTTACCAGGTAGAAATTCATAGCACACGCCCAGCACATGCCCTTATATGTAGATGGTCTCATCTACATACAAGGGACATTCAGAAGATGTAGATGAGTCAGGACAAATAAGGTGGGATACCCAACCCTAATGCAGTTTCACTGGAGGTACAAAGGCTATAGTCATTTGTCTGACAGCCTGTATTCACCTGAGCAGGTAACCCTGTGCCTCCTCTGCAGTCAGCAGAGCTCAGGATACAAACTTCTCCTCAGAAAGTAGGGGCTGTCATCTGGTTCCCTGACCGTCACACACTTCACTGAAAGGCACCCAGAAGATCAGGTCCGACACATTCAGATGAGATAAATAGCACCGTGGGCAACTCATACACAAGAGCCCTTTGCAGGTGGTAGCCTCTAGATGAAAGCCAGCTTGTGTGGCCCCATCAAAGGGCTTGCCCAGGCCAGCAACCAGCAGCCCAGGTGGCATGGCAGACAGGATCTTGGTGGTACCAGTACTGCTGGATCTCGTCTAGAAGTAGTAGGTGGTGGGGTGCTCCTTGGGTGGTAGCTCCCAGCAGTGCTTCCCCTGCCAAGTCGATTGCTAAATATTTATCCTACCTGGCCTACAATTAGGAAACTATGGGATGCACTTTCTGCAGAGCACAGTACACACCTAAATGCCTAGAAAAAAAAAATAATTAGAATCTCATTTCACAGGGGAACAACAAAATGTGTTCATTTATTCCCTGCCAATGTCAAACACAGATTGACACAAAGCCAGCTGTTAAAATAAAATGGCCTGATTTTTACTGCCACTACTACTTTGTGCTGATTTGGTCAAAAATAAAACCCCCTTAACAACAACAAACAACTGCACAGATCTGGAACAACAAACCAGCTCAGCACAGAAAAACAAAAAGTTAGTTAGAAACTGACAGTGACTGAATTTGTTTCTTTTAATAGATAAATGTCTGTGATTATCACAAAAAGGGTAGAATTAGCAGTTTCACTGAGGAGCCCTTCACAGAAGGATCCTCACGCTCTCCCTAGGCTTGCACAAATTGAATGGCTGCAATGCTGGCTTGGCTGCAATGCTGGCTTAGCTGCTTGCTGTGCCAGCAGGGCACTGAGAGATAGCTCAGAAATTATTCCCTCAGTTATGGATGGGGAGGGGGAGAGATGTGTCTGGATACTGGCTGTGTTTGCAACGCCATGGTTTGAAAGCATGTTAGTGGCAGACACACCTTTGTCAGAGAGCAGCAGACAAAAACATTCAACACACCTGAAATCTCAGAGCTGGTTCAAACGACAGTCTTTAAATGAATTTAAAACAACTCTAAGGTGGATTCTGTGAGTCTTTCTGCCTGGAATGCAGCCTCAGTTGAAATACGCATTTGGGGACAACCTACATCTTAATTACTCAAATGAATAAAACAAAATGGAAATGGAAAGAACAAAGAGTTCCATTTTGGTTATTATTTCAGTGCACACTTGAACAGAAACAGCAGTCACTGGGTAATGCCAGGAGAACCTGAACATAGGACACTAGGTGCAGGGATTGGGCTCAATTTTTGCAGACTTAACTGGTGAGAACATACCCTGAATCTCCAGAAGAAATTGTCATCTGTGAATTAAACTGGGAAAAAATTTCCTATTCCATCAATTTTATTTGAATTTAGCATCACATCTGCTGAAATCTCTACTTTCCCTTCCCAGCTTACCAACATTGCTCAACTGCTTGCAGCAGACTGATCATTGTTGGCTCTAGTCTGGTCACATTCATGATCCTTCTATCTAGTTTGATCTTCCTCCACACAGTGCTCTTTCCACTCAAAATATTTAACCTCTTAATGATCACCTTACTACCTGTGCTTTTGAAACAACCTCTTTCTGAGCTGGTCTCAGCTCTTTCTCAGCTCTGCCCTCCAACATACTGGGCTGGCTGAAGCACAAGCATTTGCTTCCCTGCAGTCCTCCCTGTAACCTCAGTGTTCCTGCTGCCGAAAGCACAACACTCTCGAATGCAAACACATCGGCCTAAAGCAGGTTTTTCAACCCTTCCATACCAGGAAAGACCAATACTCTCAAATAATCATTAAATTTGTTATGCCCCCTTGAGAGAGTTTTGACTTCATGCTTTTGGCAAATCTGTCTTTTCAAGACATCCTGTGATAGGCACTCAGCTTATTAACTACTGGGGGAAGTCCTGACCTGAAGATGGCAAAGGTTTTCATGACCAGTATGAACAAAATAATTCTTGCTGAAAAAGCAAGAAGCTCAAATTAAATGCCATTAGACTGTAACATTTTATTTTTTGTCATCTGCTATTCGTGATGAGTAAGAAAAGGCTCTTTATCCCTTTATCCTGTTTTTTATTTATATATATATAGATATAAACCTCTAGAGACAAATAGGATTCAGGTCTGAAGAGACTACAAGACAGCAGAAGACAAAGGCATCCAACTTCATAAAATGCATACAAAAGATGAGGTACTTACTTGCCAGGGGTTTCTCTTCCTGTGAGATAGGAGCAGTTTGCCCTCTGCACGGCCCTTGTAGCTTGCTGGCCATCAGCACACTCCATGCCTTCACAAACCACACTCTTTTATAAATGGCCTCACCTGAGCTCACCTTTGACACTTGGAGAAACCCATCTTTTTATCCCATCAGTTGTTGGCACTTGTTCTTCAGTAAATGAGCTCTCTTGAGTCCTGCAAGCCTCAGCCCTCTCCTGGCTTTCCTACTTCTTTCTCCTTCTTTTATTTAAGAGCCTTTGCCCCCAGGAAAGTGCTGACTATGGCTGAATTTCCAAAAGTAATGGTCAATTGTGCTGAGAAATGGCATAGCCTAGCAGCACCTTCCAGCACTCTGAATGAAAAAAAAAAAAAAATCTAGAAATTGGTGAGGCCTAAAACTTAAAAAGAAAAAAAAAAAAAAAAAATCTCTGTATCAGGGCCTCAATAACTCTTGGAAGATGGGTCCTGGCCTTTTTTGCCATGCTGAGCCATAGAGATTGTGAAAAGTGTCAAGTGGTCATCTCAGGGCACAGCACAGAAGAGGCAGTTATGACCCTGAGATGAGGAGACTTCATTCAAAGGGACAAATAATGAATTAAGGTATCCTAGTGGCAAAAGGGCTATTACACATTAAATAAACAACTTTAATGAGGTTGTAACTCAAGATTTATAGTCTCATCTCCATGTGCAGGACTTCAGGTGCATAATTCCATTAGCACTAATGGGACGTGCACAATTAGAGCCACACACATCAAGATGAGACTGCTGCTATTAAAACCACAAGCAAGCTTTAGAGAGTTTCCCCCATTTGGCTCAGCAGAGCCATCCAGGAGAGAGATGTTTGCAGCTGATCCGATCACATTGCAATGTGGTCAAGTATGAGCACTCTCTGAATTCTGTGTGGTGCATATAAGTTGGTGGATAGTCCGTATTTTGGGTGTCAGATGTTACTTCAGTCCCTGCACGTTTTGTGTGTGAGCAGCTCTCCTGCTGGGAATAGGTTCCTGCTCTCTAGGAATAGTCAGTAAAATTCTTGACTTCAGTCATCATTACCTCTCAGTTTCAAACTGGGGAGGAGGCAGCACAGACTTCCCACTCCAGATGTACCGAAACCTTTCGCCTCCATCTCTACTCCCCAGCATATTGTGGGTTATTCACAGATTCACAGATATTAGGGGTTGGAAGGGACCTAGAAGATCATCTAGTCCAACGCCCCTGCCCGAGCAGGATCACCTAGACCAAGTCACCCAGGAACAGATCCAGGCAGGTCTTGAGTGTCTCCAGAGAAGGAGACTCCACAGCCTCCCTGGGCAGCCTGTTCCAGAGCTCTGGCACCCTCACTGAGAAATAGTTCTTCCTTGTGTTGACCTTAAACCTTATGAAGCTGTCCAGGGAGGTGAGTTATCTCTGGCAAAGATTCATCCCACTGGACTGGCCCATGCTCTGCCACAGCAGCACTTAGCTCCATCCATCCATCCATCCATCCACCCATCCATCCATCCACCCATCCATCCATCCACCCATCCATCCAGGGCATCAAAACCAAAATGAAACAGCATTGATGATACTCTAGATTCCACAGTGACAAAAAAAATGCCTAGCACATCAAAAATACAGAACAGAATAGCTCAGTATTTTCAATCTGTAGATGTCTCACCTGTTCTTAGGAGCACAGCCCATATTAGTATGCCTGAGTCACAATATGCCAGCTGAGACTCTGGGATGCTGCTGGTTTACCTGCTGTTTAATAGGGGCACCAGGCAATGACCACCCATTGAAAAGGGCAGAAGCTTATATTATCACTTTCAGCAGTCTATGCAGACAATATTTTTGGAATGGCTTTCTTGCCAGAGTGGTGAAAGCTATTTAAATCTGAATAATGCATATCTGAAGGTGATGGGGCAAGGTGCAGAGGCTGCAAGCAGAATTACAATGATAAAACATTAAATACCAATATCACTTTAGATATTATTTTAAGCTCTCCTGAGAGTTGTAATTCTTCAGATATATGAAGCATTCAGAAAACTGGAACTGAACCCTCCATCAGATTTTATTTTTTTTTCCTACAGTATTAAAAATGTAATTTTACCAGAAGCTACGGGGACTACTATGTTCTTAATGTACTTAGATTTTTTACCAGCTAACATTAAAACTGACTGAAATACCATACACATCCTTGTTCACACTTAAGTCTAGTCTGAAAGCTATTCACTTCAGTTTTGCATTGTAATATCTATATTCTTGTATTCTTAATACTCACAGATTTCAACAGTACATAATTCTGACATAATTCCTGAAAAGTCCATGTTCACACAGAATCCATGGTTTTACTATCAGCTTTAGTGGCAGCAGGCTTAAGCCCAGAAGTCTTAAATCTGATAGACATTGAAGATGGAGAAAATTTACTGGTTAATCTAATTTAGCTCACACAAGAACATTCTCTACAAGGCCAAGGTTATTAATGGCAGCACAAGTAGCCACATTTATGCGGAGGCTACTTAACATTTTCCATTGTAATATTCTGCTTCAGGATAACTTTGAACAATTCAGGCTAAACATTTCTGATGTTAGCTGTCTGACTAATGGGATCTTTTTTGGGAAGCTTTTGCTCAAGGGATTCAGCTATTTCCAACACTGAGGTTACAGGGAGGAAAAAAAAAAAAAAA
>VYZU01022421.1:1393-11789 GCA_013401355.1 Ceyx cyanopectus | reverse complement strand
AATTTCTCCCTGCCCAGCTCTCCAGTCTGTCCAGGTCTCTCTGGATGGCAGCATAGCCTGCTGCTGTGTCAGCCACTCCTCCCAGTTTGGTGTCATCAGCAAACTTGCTGAGGGTGCTCTCTACCCCCTCATCCAGGTCATTGATGAAAATATTGAATAATACTGGACCCGGTACTCACCCTTAGAGGACTCCACTAGTCACAGGCCTCCAGCCAGACTCTGCTCCACTGACCACAACTCTCTGAGATCTGTTCTTTAGCCACTTCCCAATCCACCTTACTACACCGTAACTAAATCACCATCCTGAAAATTCAAAGAGTATGGCTGAAAATAAATAACCTGATGAGCTAATTACAGAATTAAGAGACATAAAGAATTGAAAGTGGGTATTAAGAAGAGGCTACAGAGCAACCTTGTCTGGCTGGTAGGGTTACAAGGCTAGAAGTGTTCATCACATTTTGGCCTCAATGCTGCTTTGCCGTTTGGCAAGTAGCAAAGAAGCCCATTAACATCTCTGCTCTCAGGTACGTACAGCAGGCAGTTGCACTGTGCTTCTGCTGCTTTCCACTCTTTCAGCTCTGAGCGAGGACAACTCCGCTTCCAATAGACTCAAAATACAGTTGGCATGGTAGTCTACACAGATTCATACAATAAAATCGGCTTTACTTAACTTTGTAAATCTAAGATCACAAAAGACATGAAATTTTTGAATTTTCAGTGCAATCTTCATCCAGTTACATCTAGCACACAACTTTTTAATGGCTTAATCATGTACTATTTTCTCTGTAAGATGTAAGAATCAGACAATTATACTTAGATTTTCCAAATTATATGAAGGACTTGTGAGCATCCACTGGATTAAGCAGATGAAGCACTTTAAAAGTATATGACAGACATGTCATGTGTCTTAAGGAGCTTACACTCTGAAAATACCAAAGAGACAGAACTGCTACTTACTGCATGGGAGGAATGAAGCTCTGGCATTCAAGGCTCTGCTTAGTGTGTTTATCTGGATCTACTATATTCAGGTTTAGATATGGGACTCCCACTGGGCTCACATCTACATTGCCAGGCTGTTGTGCAGCTCATATGTTTCATATCTAGAGGAGCTGCTCTTTTCCATAAGGAAATTATTCACCTATGTCTACCAACATCACTACTTAACTCTAGTGACAGGAGCGACAAGTTCACAGCTATTGCCTGGGTGGCAATATTGGGCAGAGGTGGTAGCAAGGAAAGCTTGCAAGCAAAGGAGGTAGTTTTTTCTTTTGGGATGTCTCAGCCCATAACCTGGGTTCCCTTTTACCTCCTTCGTGAGGAAAGTCCTCATACATTTTGAAAGAGAAAAGCAAAGCTTCCATTATGTCAAGGGAGGAAGAAGCAACAGCTACCCACAAAGGAGACAAGAAACTTCAGATAGATTCCCAATTTCTACCACTTACTAATTTAAGATAGCTGAAAATTACCATAAATGTACAAAACTACTCTCTTCTAACAGTGTTGTGATCTAATGAAAGTTCTTACAACTTAAGAAACATCCACACTAACAAATGCTATAGGATGTAACTTCTACACTAATTTGCAGAGCGCCACAATCCAGTCACTTTGTGACCACGTAATTGCTTTAGTGCTCTATTCAGAACTGTTATCTTCTCATAAAACAGCGTATTTCCCTTCTACAGATACATAAAATTAAAACATCTGGGTATCCTTCCCAAGTAGAAATTTTTGAGAGTGAAGATCCATTAAACATTCATTGAAGTCTTATGAAAATCAATTAGCAAATGGAAGAGTTTTTAATTTCCAAATTGCTTGCTCAACTTCAATCTGTTATCCACACCATGATGGATGCTGATGGCCCATGTGAACCCAGATTTACAGAGCTTCCTCTTCACACACATGCACTGTACTATGCACAGCGGATGGCAGCAGCATAAATGACTGAGCTTTTCTGGAGAAACAGAGCTTCTGCAGTTATGCAGCCTCTTAACTCCACTCTGATATTTTCCAAATTCAGTGGCCTAGTGCAATGAGAGGATAGATCAGTGGGCTGAGTGGCTGAAGTCCCAGGTCAGATGTACACGACATGCAGCCTGAGGAGCTGGGAGCAGGCAGCCATGGAGAGCTGCTCGTGTGGCCTGCTGGAGCCAGACAGTCAAGGTAGGGTGCTGGACCAGCAGACACTTGAAAGAGGGCGAGTAAAGAACTCCTGGAGGGAGCTGAAGATATAATGCAACAGTAGTGTGTAGGAGTCATTGAGAACAACTATTTGTGGTCAAACTAAAAAGACAAAAAAGCCACAAGAAACCAAGTCCATGAGTGCTTCTGTTCACATATGTAACTGTAGAAAGTGCTCTTCTAGAAACAGAAAGGGTTTTTCTCTCCCCCCCACCTCAAGTTGTACTAGAAATCTAGTCTTAGAATGCCTTCTGGAGTCACCTTAAAAATTACTGAGTATGAACTTCTAGTCCATGTAAACAAGTTAACATTTTTGAAGCTCGTAATTGTCAATCTTTTTGGAAAGTATTTTTTTTTCATAATTAGTAACAACAGATTTGCCTGACTACTGTGTTATGGTTATGTTAAATGTTACAACAATTAATAGGACCACACTTCTTCTGCTAAAAACATCTATGTAACAGTCATAGATTTGGTCCAAAGCAGAAACTGCTCAAGCATTACAATCTGCTGTAAGGCAGACAAGCCTTCATCATCATATTGCTTTACTACTTCTCCTAAATATAAGTTGGTCATTATTAGAGTTCACTTTCAGGAATATTTTTTACCACATCTTGAATCAGGTAAGTCTGCTGCAACTGGTGCATGCCATAGAATATGTTTTCCTGCAATAGATGCAACCTACAAGCTAATAATTAAATCTGCTAATATTAAGGAAGTCAAGTTAAAGATTTGGGAAGAAAATTAACCAATTCTTCAACAAAATTTACTTAGAGTCCTTTGATCTGCTTTCAGACCTCAAGATACACATACAACAAAACACCACGTGTGAGATTAGACCCCTAAATCTTTCTATCAGCTTTCAACTTTCTAACCTGTTGGATATGACTCTCCATCAGTTTTACTGAGATGCAAGAGATAAAAATAACACACTGGATTATAAGAACAAGACATATTTTTTCATATAAGACTAAATTCGCATCTCTCAAAGCCAGGAGAAAAAAAATTAATCAAAAGCTTGATGACTTGTATAAAACTTAAGGAACACCATCTTCAGTAATGGTGCAAGGTTAATAAATCAATCATTTAAAGAACTGGAATCCTTGTTGCACACATTCTATATTCATCTTATAAAGTCTTTAGCTGTGTTTCTCCTGGAAAAATGCATTTATACCCTTCCTTATTTTACTGACATCCTAATGCCTTTTAACAACACTGTACAATGGACCTGGCCATTCTTCCTCATATATAAATGTTTGCTCTAATTGAAATAAGACATTAACTCTTCTCTCACTAAGGAGCTTTTTGCCAAAGGTGGTGTTTTTAAAGACATCCTCTACAGCTCTGTTCAGTTCGCTACCACTCAGCATATGATGAGCTGAGTCAACAGCAATCTGTTCTGTCAATTACAAGATCAAAAATAAAACACTGACTCAACTTTGTATAACCCTCCTTCCAGTTGAAAAGTTGGTATAAAAAGCTTCTGAATCACTCCTGCTGGACTCTCCCCAAGGAGCAGCACCACCATCTCCTGAGCAGTGCCAATTCATACAGACCCCTGCAGTTGAAGACCAGGGGCATGAAAAAGATTAACCCAAGACCATATTTGACAACAGAGCAACTGAAACTTCCATCATGGATTGGATGTTCAGATCACAAAATTTAAAGCATCCTTCCAACTGCAGATAAAGCTTTCCAGAAGAATTAATGGAAAAATAAAGCACATAATGACAGAAGGCACTACATTTAGAGCAGTATGCTCCTTTTGCTTAAAAATCAACAAGCTGTGGGCAAAATCTGAAAATTAAAAAGAAGCATATAATCCAAGAGAAGAAAATGCACAGACATGGAAAATCACGAGGGATGTATCTCTCACCCCAGGGCTGGAAAACTGGATGAGAAGCAGTTCTACAGAGAGCAATTGAATTCCTCTTACTGCACACATTGCACATATTTCAGCTGGTGGTATTATTTGCATGACCAGCTCCTAACAACTGCTTAAGAGAGCACCAGGACTCCTTTGACTATCAAGTGAGAATCATTAAATAGTGTTTTCTTCCTAAAGACGCCTCAGATAATCACCAGTGATTTGCCACACCAGAGATTCATCAGAAGGCAAAAAAGAAAGAACCAGGCAATATTGACCAACAAGATCTGTGAATGACTCTGTGCTCAGGAATTTGCAAAGCATAAACACAAAAGTCTCATGTCTGTGAGAGAATATATGAAGGAATATAATGTGGAGCTGAGAGGGAAAAGGACATGATAACCTTACAGAGAACAGCTGGAGAAAGCACCCCAGGTTTGCTCCACACAGGCAGTGCCAGACTGCTTAGAGTTCAGATGGAGCTTGGTCCAACTTTTAAAATACCAGAAGAAGAAAGTAATACCAGCTCTTATCTTGACATTAAGATAAGGGCATGCCAAATATCTTCTGATTACAGAACAGCTCTCCTATTTGGTGCAATTTTCCTTAAATATTAATATAAAGGATCCTCTCTGATAAGAACTGTGGCAGTCAACCATATCTGAGGAATTACATGTATTTTCTTAGTTAACCAAGAAAATATCCTAGGAAAGTATCCTTTCCTATTGCCTATCATGAAGATAACCTTAGGGGTGTTTATGCAACCACATTTGAGATGGCTAGAGAGGCTGAGATGAACCTATCCCACTTCATGTTGTGTAATGAGCATGTACCATCCATCACCAAGACTCTTCAGGGAAAGCATTACCTCGAATTATAGGAGCACTATATTTATGCAAGATCAAGTTGCATCCACCTCACTTTACATCAGCAAAGCCCTTATGTTTTGTCTATATGTTAAAAGCGAGTTAGGACAGAGTAAGCAGGCAGTCATGGCATGCTACAGTTAAGGCAGATGGCACTTCACACCCCACACCCCACAAAGGCTCAATTTACCAGTACAATTAGATTATTTTACAAGGAACAGTGGAACAGAGGCAGTGAATGTCACAGCAAAATTAGAGCTATACTGGTGAAGATCCCAAGTACAGAATGGGTGCAAGTTGGAGCACAAGAGGTTTAGGCTTAACACAAGGAAGAACTTTTTCTCAGTGAGGGTGCCAGAGCTCTGGAACAGGCTGCCCAGGGGGGTTGTGGAGTCTCCATCTCTGGAGACACTTAAGACCCACCTGGATCTGTTCCTGAGAGACTTGGTCTAAGTGATCCTGCTCAGGCAGGGGGGTTGGACTAGATGATCTTCTAGGTCCCTTCCAGCCCCTAATTTCTGTGATTCTGTGAAGTACTGACCAACTGGAAGAGATAGTTTTTCTTCAGCATCAAAACTTACAATCCTTTTTTTTTTCTCCTTTCAAATCTCACTTTTGAAAGACATGCACAATATCCAGTTTAGACCTAGATTCCAAAGTAACACAAGGATTTCAGAGTCACACAAATAAAAACCAACCACAAAACAGTTATGTCAACACAGACCTGCATGGTTAGGAGTGTGACAGGAGAGATGGTGGCTAGATGCAGACTAGTAGATGTAGAACTAGTGACTGCAGGGGTTTTCCCTTGCACACCTATTGTGTCTGTGCATATGTATTATCTGGGGACATATGACAGAACTGGAACCATGGGGTGGAGGCTTTGTCTCTGCAATGACAGTAGGCCTGCTGACCAAAAGGAAGGTCCAACTTCTTTAGAGATTATTTTTACAACTCTAATGTCACTACATTTTTATCAGTATACAGAAAAGCCTTTCACAGCCAATTAGGTAGTGATATGATAATGAGAAAATGGAAGGACATGTCGTATTCTGAGTGAGCTGGCAGCTCACTCACATTAGGGAGAGACCATGTAAAAGCAAAGTTCCAGGAATAAAGATAGTGTGGGAAGCTCACACTGAACTCAGCATGGAGACAGTCCCATCCCTTTTAATTCCTAATCTCCACAGCTGTTGATTCTCGTTTACAAACAGTTTCAACTGTCTCCACCTGCCTCACTCAGGGAGGCTTCCTCTAATTATTTCCACCATGACATAAGATTAAAGTGTGATTCACAACAGGACAGACAAGTCATCTCTGAAGTCACCCATTTTTGTATCTTGTTCTCTTGTCGGTCTACACCTTTAGAAGCCACAAATCTCTACTGAAGTCTTCCATATGTTGTCATGGACTTTGACATTTACTACCCTTGATCTAGCTAAGTAACATTCACTGATCTTGTCAAACTTCAGCACAGAAGAATATTACTGCCTTCTTGCTTGCATTTACATCCTCATTCTTAAAGAACTGCTCCAAAAATACACAACTTTAACCTCTTCCAAGTATTTATTTAGATAACACCTCCTTTGCAGACCTTCTAGTATGTATAATGTTACTGCTGCTTCCTTCTATACACAGTCAGTACAGAGTCACTCTTCTATTCCCAGTTATCCAGAAGAACATTTTTTCCTATCTCAAATGTCTCATCTTAGTCTAATTATCTGCTTCTTGTTCTGTTCCCTGGTGCTTATTTTGGCCCTTCAGAAAACTAGAAAATTAACAGTCTGAATATTATTTATATAGGAAATGAAACTCAATGAAGTGGCACCATAGCAGGATACTTAACTAACCCTTATTTCAGAGAAGGTTACTGTATGAAAGGTGCCCAAAGTTCCCAAGGCTAAAGATCAGACCAGTAATTTGCCAGATATGAGAAGCTGAAGGAAATTTGCATCCACATTTACATAAACATTGCTATCACTATTACTTGCATTGGAACAAAGTAAGTTCTTATTCTAACCCTCAGTTACTTTTCACATACTCTGACTTTCCAAAGCTTTCACCTTCGGCGCTGAAATATTCCCTGCTAGGTCCATAGCTAGAAGACATTTATTTTAAAAGACCAAACCACAGTCCTTCAGCTGTTCTAGGCTTTCAGTACTCATCACACAATGACATGCAAGAAAGAACTCAAGTAAAAAAAAGAATATATAAATAAATTACAGTAATATGTGTGAGGTGACATAAAATAAACCTTTAGATTAACTTTTTTCTTAAAAAAAAAAAAAAAAAAAAAGAGTAGCTGAAGTTCAGGAATAAAGGCACATCCAGATGGGAAAGTTATAACAGAGTATGTATGATTTCCATTCACATCAGGCTAGATGCTCCAGCTTAGCTACTTCTACAGTTTCTGTCATGAAGACTTCAGTAGCATTACCAGATTTCAATCTGCTCAGTGGCAGCAACAGAAAATGGGAACACAGCTTCGCATGATATGGTGGGGACCAGTCTCCACATAACACTGGCTTTGTATTTTCTGAATGTGAAGCCTATGAAAGATTTGAGATACATGGAGGGCCCACTGCACCAGGACTTTTTAAAATAAAAATGAGCAACTGCTCCAAGTGACTAGTACATCAAAGTTTAAAGCTCTCAACTCAAACTGGGAAATCTTAAATTTCTTCTGTGAAGTCAACTATACTGAACATTTATAGGATTTGGTTTTAATTCAGATTCCAAGTTAAATAAAACCTGTATTATTTGCTATGACTAAACATGAATAACTGACAAACATTTAGAAAACCTGAGTAACCACAGAATATTCCAATCCAATAGGGCCAACAAATAAGGAAATACTAAAATATCATTAAAATTTGCCTTTATTTTTGTTACAGGAGAATTCTACACAAACCAAGGTGACTCCGTTTTACAAGACTCTTTTCCCAATATACTGAATTTCCAAAACGATCATGATCAGTGTAAAGCTGTAAATAGCTTTTCCTGTTCAGCAGGAACAGTAGAGTTTCTTCAGTTGTTGTAATCTTGGAGAGCCTGAGCCATGAAAAGCTTGCCCAGGTTCTGTGCATTGAACTCCTTAATATTCTGGCAGTAGGTATTAATTTGACCTGTCAATAGGAAAGAGTAAACCCTTGTCAGTTTTGAAATTCAGAAACACATCCTAGAACTTGTTTTTTAAGAAGCCAAATGTGAATGAATAATTCCAGATTTATAGAGAGAAGCTACCAAAACAGCTGAACTACTCTACACTTAGGATTTTTACATTTTCAGTACTTCCAAGTAGTTTGGGTAATGCTGTGCCCGGGGCTTTATTTCAGTTTGCAAAACTATTTGCTGTTAGACCACAGTTTTCACTGAGGTGTCACTTCCTGGTGTGCGGCTCCANTCTGATAATCAGAGACAGAAACAGACTGTGGACTGCTAGTTAGGAGTATAAAACATGGCTTTGTTAGGGAAAACACTGAATATGGAAATCATTTAAACATTTAAACATCCTGGACAATGATAATTGGCTTATTTATCCATCTGATTTACCCCAGGCAAGGAGAAAATGTGGTTCTTGGTCATTTGCAAGGCCCATACACATACACGTTCCTTATCTTTATCCCAGAGCCTCAAATAGGTGGTGGCTGCAGGGAGCACAGGGACAGAGCTAGAAACACAAACCTCTTGTCCTGCCTTCCACGGTGTCAAAGTCAAGCCATAAATCTTCTGCTGTGGTTGTGGTCCTCGTATTGGGGTGTAGAACTACTGCTAGTGAAGTGTTTCCAGTTCTAGATTCTTCTTTTAATATTTCTAGTGCCATGGGAACTACCATCATCCAGCTGCTCGTCCTACCATCACTGACACCACTCCCATTCTCCAACCTGATCCAAAAGCAGAGGCAAGTCCCCACCTCCTGCCCAATAAATGCACACACTGCTGCTCCTGTGACCCAAGAAGAAAGTCCAATGGGGGAGAGAAGGTATGAGGAAAGTCTAGTTAGGGGGAAAGAAAATCAACCAAGACCTCCTTGCTTGCTTAAGTAGCATGCACATGATTAGAATAAAAGAAACAACATCATTCAACAAAACCACATCTTTAACCTGGCCCAGTTCCTGTGAGAAGTTATTTTTAAAATTTCCCAGTAATTCCTGACTTTTACCTTTACAAATTACTAGGACTTTGGTTTCATTTTCTCTCAGAACAAAACAAGGTGATAGCAAACTGAGTCAAAAAGCCTGCTATTGTTAAACAGTTTGCTTTCTCCCCATTTTCAAGTTTAGAATACCCAATTAGCATGGTAAAATAAGAAATAAAGGGAGAAAGTCTCCACATATCAAGTTTAAAGCTTTATACAGCCATTCTGTTAAAACCAGCATCTTGCTTTCAACAAACTATGTCTGTTTAGAGCTGCATAGGTAATATGCCTCTGTTACTTACCTAGATGGTTTAAAATTCTGCTGTGTGGAAGCCTACCTCTTACAAAGACAGGTCTGCCTGCTAGAAATAACACTGGGGTTTTTCTGTTTGTTTCTTTTTTAAATACTTCATACACTAGGGCTGTAGATCACAAGCTGAAACCACTGCCTTTGACCAAAAAAGGACAGAGTATTTGGAATGCTATCAATATCACTCAATAATGGCAAGGGTAATAAAGAATAGAGATGCTTAAGGTAACAACTGCACTTTTTCCTAAGCTAACGTTCATATATGAAAAGGTAAGTTGAAGAGGTTTTTTGAGGTACTGCTCAAGCAATACCTGCAATGAGGAGTGATTCCATTCTGGGAGGTGGCTGTGGTGGTTTGAAGAGTTTGTTGATGTCCTCCTCGGGAAGAGGAGCTTCTCCACGGCTCTGACGCTGCATGTTCTCCTGCTGACGCCTCTGCTGGTACTGAAGGTGAAGCAACAAAACAGAATGCAACAGGCCTTCCAAAGCTGCACCACATTTCTTTTCAAATGCTCTTTACCTAACCAGCAAGTATATTTTAAAGACTATAAACCATTATACTGATATTATAACCATTATACTTATTAAATGCAACTGACTTTATTTCAAATAGCACATTTTTTTTTAATTTTTTGGTTAAAAGCATTTGCCCACCCCAAGCTGGCACTTTAAATACATAAGGCACTGGAAAATTATATGGTACTGAGGTGGTGGGGCTAATCTTAATTTTTTTTTCATAAATACTGTATCTGATGGGAAGAATACAACATATCAGGTAAAGACCTTCATTTCCCCACACAAAAAAGAGGAAAACAATGTTGGAATATGTAGGTATGAAAAGCCATTACCTGAAAGAGTTAAGCAAACCAGTACTAATTGATTTTATGCAACTTAAAGGTCAAAACAATATTAAATGTGAAGGGGGAAGATAACTCAATTAAAAAAAAGGTATTTTAAGGCAAAGAACACTAAGTGTAAACTGAGAAAAAAGAAGTGTCTGAAACAAAGCATAGTAGTTCATTTCTCCATTCCAGTTA
>VYZU01022419.1:2135-13518 GCA_013401355.1 Ceyx cyanopectus | reverse complement strand
GGGGTATGCTGCTGGGGGGGGGCCGGGGGGAAGCTCCTGAACCAGGATCCCCCCTCAGCAGCCCCCCGGCCCCCCAAAAGTGCAGATGCCCCCAGATGCCTCTTCTCCATGTCCCTGTCCTGTGTGGGAACTGCGTCGGCTGCTCCCCCCGGACCCCAGGAGGTTCTCCGAGAGAGGGGGGCTGGGAGGGTCCTGGCTCTCCTGGGGGAGTGGAGGAGGAGGATGGGGGGGATCAAAGGTGGGGGGCTGTTGGGGGGTGGGATGGCCCGGGAGGGAGCGAGTGGTTCCCAGACAGGTCCCTCCCGGCTGCGTCAGTGGGTGATTGGATGGGGGGGGTGTTGGCACCCAGCACAGATGCCCCCCCCCCGTACAGGCGGTTCTGGCATTGGTGCCCCGGCCCGGGTGGTTTTGGGGTCTCCCGACAGGTGCTGCAGCTGGCCGAGCTGCCGGGGACATTGTCCCCACGACCCCCCGTCCTGTCCCCACGGGAAATTTCACCTCCAGGGATGCTCCGGGGAAACGGACCCCGCTGCCGTTAAACACCGTCCCCCATGCCGGGGTCATCCCTGTGCCAGCCTGGACTGTCGGTGGCCACGTCCTGCTGGCCCCGCTTCCAGAAGGATCCATCCTGGAGCGGACCCGGGGTCGGGAAGGGCCGCGTGGGATTCGGTTGGACACTGACGTCGGGAGCGTCGAGAGACCGGCAGCTCGGTGGGCAAAGACGGCGCGAGGGGACGGAACGGCACGGGAGGGACAGGCTGGCATGGGGGTCAGGCTGGCACGGGGGGACAGGCTGGCACGGGGGGACAGCCCGGCACTGAGAACAGCCGCTCAGCTGCCGTAGGCTCTGTCAGTCCATCCACCGGACCCGGCTGCCAGCTCTGCACCCCCCCAGGAGTCCCGGGGACACTGGGACGTGCCAGGCTCCTCTGGCAGTGCCAGGCCGGGGTTCATTCCGAGTTGGGTGTGTTTGGGTCTCTTTGCCCCATTGCCCCACCAGAGACCCCGCACCAAGGCCCGGCGGCAGCCCCATGGCAACGCCTGGGCCAGTCCCTCCTACACCCCGTCCCCTGGCAACGCACCCCCAACTCGTCCCGTCGCCCTGGCAACGCGTCCCTGACCCCTCCCGCTACACCCCGTTCCCGTGGCAACGCCCCCGCCCAGCCAGCCCCGCCCCCCGTTCCCATGGCAACGCCCCCGCCCATCCAGTCCCGCCCTCGTTCCCATGGCAACACCGCCTTTTATTCCCGCTCTCGGCAACGCCCCCTCAGGTCTTCGTCCCCGTAGCAACGCCCGCCCCGCCCCGCCCCGCCCCTCCCGGCCCGGCAGGGGTCGCGAGGCCGCCTCTCTATGGTCGGCTAGAGCGGCTCCGGGCGCCATGGCAACGCGGCCTGGTCGGGCGGACCGGGCGCTGCGTTACTCCCGGGCCCGCCGCCGGGCTCCCCGCCGGGCCCTCCCCTGCCGGGCCCTGTCCCGGGCCGGAGCCAGCCCCGGGCGGACGGCGGCTGCCCGCGAGCTCCTGCGGGCCCCTCAGGAGCAGCACCCGAGCACGCTGGGCACCGCCCCAGCCACTCAGCCGCCGTGCCCACGCTCCTGGGGGGGTTGGGCTGCTCCGGCTGGTGCCCTCACACCACAGGCAGCTTTTTTCCGCCTGTAGCTCCTGTCACAACCCTTCCCATCAAAGAGTAACAGCCCACACAACGCCCCTGCAGCCCCCCCGGCCCCTCCGCCGTCGCGAGGCCGCCTCTCTATGGTCGGCTAGAGCGGCTCCGGGCGCCATGGCAACGCGGCCTGGTCGGGCGGACCGGGCGCTGCGTTACTCCCGGGCCCGCCGCCGGGCTCCCCGCCGGGCCCTCCCCTGCCGGGCCCTGTCCCGGGCCGGAGCCAGCCCCGGGCGGACGGCGGCTGCCCGCGAGCTCCTGCGGGCCCCTCAGGAGCAGCACCCGAGCACGCTGGGCACCGCCCCAGCCACTCAGCCGCCGTGCCCACGCTCCTGGGGGGGTTGGGCTGCTCCGGCTGGTGCCCTCACACCACAGGCAGCTTTTTTCCGCCTGTAGCTCCTGTCACAACCCTTCCCATCAAAGAGTAACAGCCCACACAACGCCCCTGCAGCCCCCCCGGCCCCTCCGCCAGCTGCTTCTTTCTTTGAGGGGAAACCTCCAGTCCTCGGGCCCTTCAGGAGCTTGGGCTGCTCCCGGGGGCCCGGGCTCGGGGTGTCACCGAAGGGACGTTTCCATTTAAGGCAGTTCAGGGAAGCGTGGCTGCTCCATCACCCCGGGGAGCCGCAGCTCCTCCACCTTCCAGCACAGAGCCGTGTCCCTGCCGCGGGATCAGCCCCTGGGGGGCACGGGGCTCCACCTGCCCCTTCCCCTGCCTCCCAGAGCACCCGCAGAGTTTCCCGGTGGCACCTGCAGCAGAGGAGCCTGGGCTGCCTCAAGGTCCCCAGCCCCTGCTGGAGCCCACCCATCCTCCAGCACTGCCAGGGCACCCCAACCCGTGTCCCCCAGCACCACAGCTCCACGGGGGGCTTGGAAACCAGAAGGTCTCCCCTGAGCCTCCTTCTCTCCAGGCTCAGCACCCCCAGCTCCCTCAGCTGCTCCTCCCCACACTCCTGCTCCAGACCCTTCCCTCCTTCAGCCTTCCACCTCCCCCAGACTTCCACCTCCCCCCAGACTTCCACCTCCCCCAGCCCTCCACCTCCCCCAGCCTCCCACTTCCCCCAGCCTCCCACCTCCCTCAGCCTTCCACCTCCCCCCAGCCTCCCACCTCCCCCAGCCCTCCCAGCTCTGCTCTCCTTCCAGAAACACCGAGAGCCTCTCCCGGGCTCACGGATTCGCTCTGCATGGCGAACCAAGAGGAAAGTGAGTTTGGGCCTTTGCAAGATTGTCTGAGTGCTGAAGCACAAACGAGTTTCTTGTCCCTTCACCCTCCTTGTCCCCAGCTCCTGACCCAGTTACTGGTGCCTGCCCCACATGAGCGCCCGGCACGTTGCGGGCAGGCGTCACAAAGTAGGGCATCCAAAAAAAGCCACCCGGGGCCGCGGCTCCTCGTGTCAGCTCAGGGGTGGCACCCTCACCAGCCAGAGGGGAACGACCGGTGCCAACCGCCGGTGCCCGGCCGGAGCCTCTCCCGCAGTGCCCGCTTCTCCCGATCCGGCTGCCCCAGTTCCCCACTGGCGGCTCTGGGGCCGGGCTGCTGGCAGATGGAGGGGCAGGTGGTGCCAAGGCGGGTTCTCGGCGATGCCACCGGGGTGTGAACATTAGCCATATGTCTCTTCACGCGGTGCTTGGGGCCGATGGGTCCCTCCTGCCCCCCGCGCACCAGAATCGGGGCGAAACCCCCCAGTTGGTGCCCTCGGGCCGGCATGGAGGAGGCACAGGGGAGGGGTGGGTGCTCTGCCCAGGGTCAGCACCGCTGCGATGGCATCACCAAGCTGTGGCACAGCGGTGCTCCTGCGGGGAGCTCCTGTTCCAGCGGGGTGAAGTAGGGCAGCGTATGGTGATGGAGGGCATGGGGAAGGCACCTGCCAGGCCTTGCAGGTAAGAGGGAGGGTCTGGAGGAGGGGGAGCAGGTCTGAGACCAGGGAGGTGGGGGGACACACCCTCAGACCCCCGGGCCCCAACGGGATCCACCCCCGAGCGCGGGGAGAGCTGCTGAGCCACCACCACAGGGTGATTCTGTGACCTTCGGAAGGCCCTGGAGGAGACCACCGGGGGAGGTACCACCGGCTGGAGGAAGCCAAAGCCACCCCAGACTGCCAGGGCAGGGAGGGGGGTCAGGGCATCAGGGGACCAGGGCTGTGGTGGCACCAGAGCTGGCAGGGGGGTTCCCCACGAGCTGTGGGATGACTGTGGCTGCCAAGGCTGCAGGAGGGGGTGGGAGGGCAGCCAGAGGCAGGCGAGGGGCACATCACTGCACTCTGGGGTGCCCCTTCCCCAGCGCCCACCAGGACCATGGCTCCTGGCTGGCCGAGGGTGGGGACAGACCCCAGCACCCCGGGGATATCATCACCCCAGCACTGAGTTGCCCCACCTGGCGACATCCCCCTGGCACCACAGTAACAACCCCCCGGCACCGCCCTGCACTGCCACCCGTGCAGCTGAGCATCCCCCCAGCATCCCTTTTCCCTGTCCCTCCGTACCCCTCGGTGCTCCGGCCCCGGTACCGCCCCCCGAGCGGTGCCCGCCCCTCGGACCTCCCCCGCCCCCGCGGCGACACCTCCTCCCCACCCCGGGCGGTGGCTCCGGTAGAAGCGGCCGCGCTGGGGCCGGGGCAGCGGCGCTCCTGGGACCGAGTCTCAGCGGGCACAGCACGGGCACAGCACGGGCACAGCACGGGCGGCTCTCCGAGAGCCCGTGGGGTCCTTCCCGGCAGCGGGGTTTGGCGGGTGGCACAGGGGGTTCGTGGGGAGGTGACGATGATCCACCGGCTGAGCGCAGCATTTGGGAGTCCCCCCATCCCGTCCTCATCCCGTCTGCCCCACGTCCAGCCGCCCGGTGCCCGCCCCTCTGCTCTGGGGGGCTGCTGTTACTTGGCCCCTCCTGGAGCCAGGACTGCGGGAAGGAGCCCGAGGCCGGTGCGGACGGAACGGGGCTGGCGGGGACCGGGGGACGAGGTGTGGCCGGAACGTGGCTGAGGGGAGCGAGGAGCGGGGCTGGGTTGGGGGCTGCCCCCCCTGCGCCGGGGAGCCCCCTCTTCGTGTCGGGCACGGGGCACCCCGAGGTCTTCCCGGAGAACCCGAGCAGGACGGAGAGGCCGGTGCCTCGGGGGGTGCAGAGGTGGCCAGGGAGCTGTGTCAGGACCAGGGCAGGGACTGTCCCACTGGGCACTGGGGAGGCCGCCCCTCGAATGCTGGGGTCAGAATCGGGTGTGTCCGTGTCACAACGTGTCCCCCGGGACACACACCACGCCCCGGTTAACGAGGGAAGGGGCCCGGGACTCCCGATGGTAGAGCCCCCTCCGCTTTCGGCTCGTCCCGGCCCGGGCACGCCCCGCTAAGTCCGCCCGGGAAGCCGGCGGCCCCGGTGTCCCCACAGGGCGGTTCCCGGTTCCCGGGCCCCGCTCCTCCCGCCGGGAGCGGCCGCGGAGCCGCCATCATCGCATCACCGGGCACGGTCGGAAGTGGCTGCTGGGCGCCGCCATTGGGGTCCATCTCTTGATCCGCGCCCCGGGGGACACTTCCGGCAGCGCGGTCAATTGTTTGCCCTCCCCCCCGGAAAATGCGGAGGGGAACGCTAGTTCCGGAGCGCCCTTCCCCTTTAAGTCCCCCCACGATGCGGCCCCGGGACCCCTCGAATCGCGGCCCGACCCCCCCGGGGCTCCCTGACCGCGACACGGGAGCGCGGCAGCTCTAGGCGGGCGGGAGATGCGTCCGAGGCCCGGGCTGGTTTGAGTCGGGAGGGACCTTCCGAGGGTGACCGGAGCCACGGCAGCCGTGCCGGGGATGGGGACAGCGAGTGCCAGTCCCAGAGCTGCTGCTGCTGCGAGACAGCGAGTGCCAGCCCCAGAGCTGCTGCTGCTGCAGGGGTCCCGTCCGGAATGGTGCCAGGGGTCGGGCAGCGACCACCTCTCTGGGCAGCCTGGGACAGCCCTGGAGGGGAAGAAATTGTTCCTCAGCTCCAACTTCAACATGCCCTGGGGCAACTGGAGGCTGGTTCCTCTTGTCCTGGTGCTTGGGAGCAGAAGTGACCCCCCCCACCCGGCTCCAGCCTCCTGTCAGGAGCTGCCAGAGCCAGAAGGTCTCCCCTGAGCCTCCTTCTCTCCAGCTCAACAAGCCCCACCGGTCCTGGGCTGTATCTTTCCCCTCAGCTCTGCTGTGGCTGCTGCTCCCCAGACCTCCACCCTGGATGGACCCCGGGGGTCTGTTGTGGTGGCTGTTCTCCAGCCCCGTCTCCTTTTGCTCTGCACCCCTGGAAGGGCCTGGCCCCGCTCCACCCCCTCACCCACCCCCTCCTGCCCGGTGCTGGGGCTGTTCCAGCGCTGGCCAGGCTAGTGCCCACCCTTTCCTTCTGCTGCAGTGGGTTCCAGGTGCTTGGGTGTTTGGCTGCTGAGGTGCTGGAGCAGCTGGTCTGGGGGTGGCAGCAGCAGCAGCAGGAGGAGGAGGAGGAGGAGAAGGCGAGGAGGAGGATCAGGAGGAGAAGAGAAGGCGAGGAGGAGGAGGATGAGGAGGAGCAGGCGAGGAGGAGGCATCACTTCTCTTGTCAGCCATGTGGGTTTGAGATGCTTGTGAACAGCAGCGTCAGATGGAAGTGCTGCAGGAGGAGAGCTGAGACACTCGGGGTTCTGAGCAGGGAATTCACCCAGGAATGGTTTCCATTCCCCCACGAGCTCTCTCTCCCCTCGCCTCTCCTCGCACGCTCAACCCGCAGGGTTTCCTCTCTCCATCCCTGCCGAGCAGCAGCTCCCCCCGTGTGCCCACCACTGCCACGGCAGGAACGCTGAGCTCTGCCCCTCTGGGCAGCAGGGGGGTCCCTATCCCTATGCCAGTGGGGTGAGAGGCAGCGGGAGGAGCAGCTGGCACCGCGTGTCCATGAGGAGAAGTCCCATCCAACCAGCTCCACGGGGTCTCGAGGGCTGCAGGAGGAGCGGGGGATGCCCCGTGGCTTGCCAGGGATGGATGAATCCTGATGCCGTGGCTCAGCAGCCCCCGTGGGTGCTGGTGGAGGGTGCAGGGAGGGCTGGGTGCTGGGAGCCCCGCCGGGGGCCTCTCCAGGGTGCCTGGGGGGGTGAGGACACCGGGACTGGCCGGGGAGGCAGCCCCGAGGGGTGCGTGAGGGCGGCTGCCCCGGAGAGCGGGACCCTGTGGGAGCGGGACAACGTCCCTAAGGATCAGCTCAGAGGCTCAGGAGACAGCTCGGGAGCTTGGACTGATTCCAGCTGGAAGAGGAGAGGATGGTGATGACTCTGCTTGTGGAGAAAGAGGGAGAGGGGTGGTGAGGAGGAAGAGTCTGGAAAGGAAAAGGAATCTCCCGCTGAATCTCGGGGAGGGGAACCCCAAGGGGAGCAGAGCACAGGAGCGAGCAGCAGCTGTCAGGCCTCCATCCTGGGGATGGAATATCCTCTTCTCAGGTCCGGAGCCTGGCTGGGGACACGGGGACGGATGAAGGGACCTTTTGCAGCCCTGCCCAGCACCGCTGCTGTTGCAGCTCCCCTTTTCTTCTTGTATATTTTATTTTACGGGTGTAGTTTAAAACGAGTGCAGCCCATTTGCCGTGGCCGGGGATGGAGGGGGGAGCGGAGGGCGGGTCAGTGACAGCCCCGGGCTGAGCTGCTCTCCCTGTGCGGCCCCAGGGCGTCTGAGGAGTGCTTCAGCACCAGCGTTCGGTGCTGGGCGATGGGGACCGTGCCCCTGCCCTCACCCTGGGATGCCGCAGACGTGGCAAAGCAGGAGGAAGAGGAGGGATCGGAGTTCAGCAACGGGCAGAGCCGCCGGGCACAGGGAAGCGGTGAAGCGCTGGAGCCAGGGCTGGGGAGCTCGGTCGGCTCCGAGGCGCTGGGATGAGCTGGTTTGGACAATTCTCTCCTTCCTTGTTTGATTTCTAGGCGCTGCAGATGTTCTGGTGCAAACCCTCCTGAACCGCCAGCGAAAACACGTCCCGCTGCCGGGGTGGTGCCTGCGCCGAGCACACGGCGGCTCGGGCTGGGAGGAGCCCCGGGACCGCCGTCGCTTCTCTGCCGAACGTCCTTCTCTGCCGAACGTCCTTCTCTGCCGAACGTCCTTCTCTCCAACGTCCTTCTCTGCCGTCACTGCTGCTCCTGGACGCTGCGTGAGGCGAGGCGGGCACCGGTCTGTCAGGAGCTGAGCATCCCTCTCCCGCCCCGCGGAGCCTCCTCCCTCCCGGTGCTGTGCGGGAGGAAAGTTCCTCCCTCATCCCACATCTCTTCCTCGCAGCCTCCTCGAAGCCCCCGGCGGCTGCGCTGGCCCCTCTGGGGCCGTTTGGCACCATCTCCGGTTACCGTGCGACCCCCGAGCACAGACTCTGTTTCTTCAGCTCGGGGCTACGGTTTTCCTTGCCAGGGAGGGGGTGATTTTGGGCTGTTGAGATGTGGTTTGAGCGGTACGGGCTTGCTGAGGTGGCCGGGTCTGCTCGGTGGCTGCTGATTGTCCGCCGGGTTTACCGGCAGCGATCTCACGGTGACGTCTCGTGGTGACCAGACAGGATCCGAGAGATCGCAGAGTCACGGGATTGTTCGGGCTGGAAGAGATGTTCCAGAGCATCAAATCCAATCCCCCCCAGCACTGCCAGAGCACCACTGACCCCTGTCCCTCAGCACCACAGCTCCACGGGGGGCTTGGAAACCCCTCCAGGGGTCACGGGGACTCCACCCCTGCCCTGGGCAGCCTGGGACAGCCCTGCAGGGAAAGAAATTGTTCCTCAGCTCCAACCTCAACCTCCCCTGGCACAACTCCATTTTTCTCTCTTCCTATCAAGAGGAATCTGCTCTCACCCCGTGTGCCAAGGGTGCAAACACACCCTGCAGCAGTGGACGTGGAGGAGCAGCAGGGATCTTGGTGATGGGGCTCCTCTGGCTGCTGCCACCGGCTCTGGGGTCTCTGCTCCAGTGGAGAGCGCTGTGCTGGGGTGTCCTGGGACCCCCTCCACAGGCACCAGCGGAAAATCACTGATGACATTGACAATCAGCCATTGGAATGATCTCCCCGGGGGAGTGGTGGAGTCCTCAGCATCGGACCCTTTGGAGAATCAGCTGGACAGGAGCTGGGCCAGCTTGTCTAGACTGAGCTTTTGCCAGGGGAGGTTGGACCAGATGATCCTCCAGGAGCCGCCCAAGCTGCGATTCCATGGTTCTGTGACTCTGTGATGTGGTGTCAGTGGCACTGGGTGGCTTCCCTGAGCAGAAGGGGGACTCTGTGATGTGGTGTCACTGGCACTGGGTGGCTTCCCTGGCACAAGGCATTGGTGCTGGAGACACCACTGCTTCCTTGGCAGCTCTGATAAGGTGATTCCAAGGCCTGGAGGGCAAGTGCTAATGAGCCGTTGCACAAGACTGGGGTGTTGCTGTGGGCTGGATCAGGCCCCGGGACGGGCACCTCCTGGCACCGCTGCACCCAGCGCCTGTCACTGCGCACGTCCGCACCGTGCTGGCACCAACCGGGCACCCGCAGGCACTGGTGGCGTCCGGCCTCTTCCTCGGGGCTCTAAAGGCAGCTGGACACGTGTGGGAAACATGTGGATGACCTACAGGGAGCATCAGGGGATGGGGATCACAGATGGGAAAGGAGAGTCACATGTGCGGGGAGGTGACCCCCGAGCCATGTGTGTGGGGAGGTGACCCCTCAGCTGTGTGTGTGGGGAGGTGACCCCTGAGCCGTGTGTGTGGGGAGGTGACCCAGCGCTGCCTGGAGCCAGCCCCTCACACCAGACGTCCCCAACTAGACCTGGATTGTCAAACCTGTCCCTTTTCTTGGTCATCCCAGAGATTCTGCCTGGGGGTTGCTCTGAAATTCCCGGGTTTGGCTCCAATCCTTCCTTCTCAGGGATTTCACTGGACTTCGTTCGAGGGAATGCAGCTCTTTGGAGTGCTGTGTGACCGAGCTCTGGGCTGGGACTGTCACCTGTTCATCCGCAGTCCCGTTAGGATCCCTGGTTGCAGGATGACCTGTTGTGGGCTGTACCAGCACCCAGCCAGTCCACACCATCAGCCATGGGGTTCCCCCAGGATCCTGACCTCAGCACCAGAGGGGCAGGGTGAGATCCGCAGCCGCGGCATCGCTCAGTGCTCAGACCTGTGGCCGTGTCAAGCTGAGCAGCTCCCAGGGGTTGTGGAGACACCAGCTGCACTCACAGACCCACTGGTGTCCATGGGCTGCAGGATGACTGTGGCTGCTCGGGTTTATCTTCCTGGGCTTTGGTTTTCACCCAGCTTTGGGTCACGTTCACTTCCAGCGCTGTGCTGGTGCGTAAGGAAAGGAGGAAAGTGGAAAGCAATGGAAAATCAGGAATGACACGAGGGGCTGGAGCGTGGCCAGGGAAGAGACACGGAGCAGGGGAAGGGTCTGGAGCAGGAGTGTGGGGAGGAGCAGCTGAGGGAGCTGGGGGTGCTGAGCCTGAAGAGAAGGAGGCTCAGGGGAGACCTTCTGGTTTCCAAGCCCCCCGTGGAGCTGTGGTGCTGGGGGACACAGGCCGGGGTGCCCTGGCAGTGCTGGAGGATGGGTGGGCTCCGTGAGCTGAAAGGTCTTTTCCAACCTAAAACATTCTGTGATTTAATGAGTCTAAGATTTTTGTAGGGCTTTTTTTTTTTACTCTCTCCAAGAAAGAAAAAAGATACAGAAACCTACAGGTGTGTGTGTCTGTGCTATGTCTGTTTGTATGTTCATTAAATAAAGACTAATCCTGCTGCTGGGCTCTGCTGGCCTGACAGAAATTGGTGATTTTCACCCTGGACGGCTGGGAATTTCCCTGGCTGCTCATGTGCTGACCCAGTGGAAACACAGATGCTCACTGGGCNCTTTTTTTTTTTACTCTCTCCAAGAAAGAAAAAAGATACAGAAACCTACAGGTGTGTGTGTCTGTGCTATGTCTGTTTGTATGTTCATTAAATAAAGACTAATCCTGCTGCTGGGCTCTGCTGGCCTGACAGAAATTGGTGATTTTCACCCTGGACGGCTGGGAATTTCCCTGGCTGCTCATGTGCTGACCCAGTGGAAACACAGATGCTCACTGGGCTGGGGGTGCAGGACAGGGGTGGGGGTGCAGAACAGGGGTGGGGGTGCAGAATCGGACTGGGGGTGCAGGACCAGGCTGGGGGTGCAGGACCGGGCTGGAGGTGCAGCACCACACCACCTTCCAGAAACACCCAGACCTGCAGCCGTTCCCTGGCTCTGCCCTCGGGGGAGGCTGGAGACACGGGAAGGGCCCCAGGACAGCGCTTTTGGACAAACCATCAAGGCGTTTTTCTCATGTAGAGGTGATGAAATAATGAAATAAAGGCTCTTAACACGAGCTGTGGGCGATCCCCGCGGGGCACCCCTGCCCGGTCGCTCTGACTCTCCCGACGGAGGGGACCGGCAAAGCCCTGGCACCGAGGGGCACTGCGGTGGCACCGGGCGTGAGTTGGGTTCGTGCACCCGCAGTCACCCCGGGCTGAGGGCACGGAGCCCAGCCCCTGCTGCGGGCCGGGCCGGCGGGGCAGGGCCGGGTTTGCTGCTGTGACCGGGAGCGGAGACACCCCCGCAGCTCAGAACCGGAGCGCGCGGCGGCACCGGGCGGGCAGCCTGCGGGGCTGGCACGGCCATAGGGGCACCCCAGGGAGCCGGGGGTCCCGGCGGGGCGGCGAGGCCACGGGGAGGGGATGGACCCCTCCCGGGGACCCGCGGCCGGGCGACAGCAGCCGGGGGCGCGGGGGTCGCCGGGGCCGAGGGCGG
>VYZU01022417.1:9350-59862 GCA_013401355.1 Ceyx cyanopectus | reverse complement strand
GACATTGCTATGATTCTATGAAAACCTGACATTATTAGGACTATCTTCAGTAGGCAACTGCTGACTTTCTTGACCTGTGCTCTTTAGCACTTGGCTGCATGAATGACCTAAAGGAAAAGCTACAAAAATATTGCAGATGGCTGGAGAGCATAGATAGTGAAGAAATATAGCACTGAGTTGAATTAGTTCTTAAAATATGCTTCAGTACAGCCAAAAGTGAAGTGATACTTGCAGGGAGAAGAAGAGTAGGTTGCACTTACAGAAAGGGGGATGCTGCCTTGAGTATCAGCAACCCCAGAAAGGACTTGACTGAAGCCTACATAGCTACAGTGAGAATCTGATTCTAGAGGGCTTCTCATCCTACAGGTTTAACATGATCCAGCAGTGTGAAGTTGAAGCTACAAAGCTCCATTTTTAGATAAGATTAACTCTTTTTAACACCATGAGTTCCCAGCCATCTAATTGCTTCCCAAAGTTTCTATCAGACTCTTTGTTACCATAAATCTTTCATTTGAGGGAGCATATAAAATTCTTTTATACAGGAGGTGAAACAGGAACAGCAATTTTTACATTTTTAGTAAATGGATTTCTAAACAGTTCCATATGCCTACTTCTTTTTTGGTGCTTTTCTACAGACATTCTAGAAGTAGCCCATGGACACCTCAGGAGAACAAACTGGCCCACTGATCCCTTCTGTGTATCTAACCAATGCATTTACAAGTAAGTCTCTGAAACAGGCACAGTAATACTGGATAGATTCACTGGCTTTATACAGTTTATTGCTCCACCTCCTTGGTATTTCCTTGTGTCCCCTACATAACTGTCCTACTGCATGGGATGCTCAGCTGCATGTCCAAGATGATCATTATGCTTTTTGGTACTCTGCACTACAGTTTTTAACAGCCATCATGTTCTTTGTTCCTACAGACACGATCTGGCTCCTACATTAGAAACTGCCCAGACTGATATGTATAAATGAGCTGTCTCACTGCTTCATACTCACTTATTTTTAGGCTCAGATAAAAACATTCCCATTGGTTATTTTTATAATTAATTTCAGATAAAAGTCTTAAACACAGCTAGTTTGCAGACGGATAGTAGGCAGAGATCTCTGATGTCCAGACTAATTTCTGTCCATCTAGGAAGATTTGCTGACTTTGACAGAAGTGGGATTAAGATTTGTCCAAGCAAGTTATGTTACGATTAGGATTATAAATTTCTTGCTAGTTTTCCTTCTTGAACCTGTAGATGACAGTTCTGTCGTAAGCCAGTTCTATGACATCAACAAGGGATAAAAGCAGGATTCAATGAAGTCAAAGAATGTAAGGCAGAAGAAATGATCTTCAGAGGTGCAGGTTTGTTTCTTTCTGCAGAAGCACACAAAGTGCCCGTTTGTTGTGTGTGTATTTGCAGAGCTGAGAAGTTATAGACAATATTGATTTGGGCTCCTAGCTTTTTGGAAGCAGGCACTGGGTGGAAGCCAAGAAGGCTGAAGTCTAAATGCAAAACTGATCGGCTTCATTATGCCATTCTTTGAGAGAGGCATCCTTTCTTTCCAGTGTTGTGTGGTGCATCATGTATGAAGCTAACAGGAGGCAGCACTGTCTGGAGACCATGGCAGGGAAGCCAAGGGAAGGACACTCCACACTACTCCATCATTTCCAACTCTTTTGCTGGAATAGCAGGCAGTCTGTGTGAACTCTTCCCGTGCCTAAATTGAAGCGCTGTGAAATGGCAGTGACGTGACACATGACATGTTGAAGGTGGTTGGAGGGCTCTGGATGAAATCTGAAAAGTAAATAAGTACTGAGTTTCATTATGAAATTTCATATATCCTTTTTCCTGAATTTTGATGGATATTGGCTTTTCATATCACTTCATGACTGTGTAAACTGAGAACCGAGACCTTCTTCCTCCAGCTCTGAGACGTCTTAATCCAAATTGATATGATTTCTATTTTTTCAGGTAAGCCTTACAAGATTCCACGATCATTGATCGTAGGTGGCTTCACACAGATAAGAAGAAACACAACATCACCAGCCCCTCTGGTCTGCTTGGATTAGGTGTAGAAGGTGAATTCTGCATAAATACATTATTTTCTGCCATTTGAAATGTTTCTGCCACATTTTCTCCTACTAGGGGAAGTCTGACGACAGATCTGGCATTTCTTTATCACAACACCAGTTGAAAAATGTGAATTTTAATTATCTTTTCCTCTTTTATAAACAATACAATTTTAATAATAACATTTACAAAGCTTTTGACTTGCTCTGTTTTTTATGGCCTGCAAATGTAGAAAACCTGTGCCAAAGAAGGCAAAAGCACTCCCAGAAATCAATATAATAAAAATGGCCCAGTACAGCCAGCCTGTGAGAAAAATGCGATGGTTGACAAATTCTTTGCTCCCTGCAGTACTCTGGGTTCTTGGCTAGCCTCAAAAGTGCATCAGTTAAATCTCCATGTGGATGGCAGGATTTTGCTCACACTGGTATTGATGCTCCATTTCTCATGGAGGTGATGCTCACCTCTCCATTTCTGCTGAATATCTGTGTCACCTCCTGGCTGCTCTCTGTAAAATAATCCTCTTTAAATTATTTAGATACATATTCTGCTTTCCCCTCAGCTGGTGTTCTAATTCTAGTGAATGAAATGACCTCAATTAGAAATTCTTGCTTAAACACACAACATCACTGAGAGGGTTGCAGTTTGTCTTGTCCCATCTTTTTTTCAAGACCCATTTCGTATGTTTTGTGCTTGTCTGCAGCTCATTAGCTCTTGTCATTACCTTCCCTTAAAACAAAACTTACTGAAAGATAATTATTCAGTTTGCAAAAAGGAATTAAAAAATGCTGTAATTGAGGTTACAGTTTTCCTTTTTATATCCTTAGGGAGATACTATGTTCTCTAATTATATAATCATACTAAAACAGGCCTCGTATACACATATGTGCATGTTTTATATAAACATAATTTTTTGGGTTTCATTAGAAATTTTTTTAATTTATGACAACAAAAGTGAGATCAATATTATGGCTATTCACTTGTAACTCAGAACCTTTTACTGTTGTTCAGGTTACTATACTAATTAAGATGTACAGCATTGTATGCTTTTAACCACTCTGTTTTAGTATAATTTCCCAGTGTTTTGAACATTATTCTTATGTCAAAAACAGTAATAATGTGGCTCCAAAAGTAGTTGTTTTCTGACAGACAGTCTTCAGCTATAGCAATTCTTGCAAAGAAAACTGTATTTCATCACAGCATCCACTTAACACATTTTTTTTGCTTGTTTTTTTCTTAGAAAGAATATGGCACATATTCTGAAATTTAATTCTCTATGAAACACGTATCATTTTTTCACGTATCATTTTCTACACGAAAAATGATATCATGTTTTTGTTGTTTAATTAATCCATAGTAAACTTCTGGTGCTTCCTCATTCATTCTGTATTACTCCTGAGAAAGTCAGGACTGATAGTATTGAACTCTCACCCTCATGTGAGCCAAGACTGTCTCTGTCAGGATAGGCTTTTCAAGGTCACCTCTGGCTGTCACATCCACATGATTTGAAGTTTATTGAGGATCCAGTTCAATTTTTACCTCATCTTTCCAAAAGCAAATTATTTTGTGGAGAAAACCCATATCCGTCTGACATGATTTGCCTTTCAAAAAACTCTCCTGACTCATGATTAATAAATAATTCTCTCAGAATGTACAGTTTATGGTCCAACTGTTTGATCCTTAATCTCCAATATTAAGTGTGGATTAACTCATGCTTGCCTGGCATTTTCTATCTGTATCCTACATGGGAGGCTCTTTTGCATTCTTTCAGTAATTTCTAGTTTGTGCTCATTAGTACTCACACGTGTCCTCTGCGGGTTTACTGTTAATATAATTTCTTAAGTAATCCAGAAGTATATTTAATTCCTTTATCACTTTTTTTTTTTCCAAGAGCTCTATTTATCAACCCATTATTTTTCTGTAGTTTTCATTCCTCCACTCTATTGATGACATTTCCTTTCTTTAAATATTTATATGCCTTCTTCATTGCTTTTTGTCTCCCCTGCTTTTGCTCTTCACGGCTTAATGTCACTTACATTCATTCCCATAAACTCGTAAGATTTCTGTACTGTTGGTATCTTGTTGTTGTTTTTATTTGGGTTTTTTTGTTTGTTTGTGTTTATTTGGCTTTGTGTTGTTTTGGTTATGATTTGTGTTTTTTTTGTTGTAGTTGGGTTTTTGTTGTGTTTTTTTTTTTCCATACCCACAGCCAGACCATTATGTTTTTACTGGAATATTGTAGATATGGCCAAATTCCACCCCTGTAGTATTTGTTGGATTTGGCAGTTGAAAACCAAACAAGCCACATCCGGCATCAGTTTCATATGTGGATAGATTGCAAAATTAATCCTGTTTACTTCAAATATTTACTGATCTCAAAAGACTCCTTCTTCTTCCTCCTCATTTTCCCTCCTTTTTCTGCCATACATTGCCATGCACTGCACCCTGGGCAGTGCCATGGGGCAGCATCACCAACAGCTGATCCCAGACACCCTCTTGCTGCTAATACAACTGAAGGCATCTCTGGCACTCATGCTGAAGGTTGATGGATAAGCATGGAGGCTGCTACCTTCCTCTTGAGCCACTGGACAGGAGGAGGAAAAAGAGAGATGACTGGGCAAAGGGCTTCAAGAGGCAAGCAACACACTTTCCGCTGCTGAAAGAAGTTTATCCTACAGCATTTTTTTTCCTGTATCTTCTAGTAACTCAATGAAAATCTTGCACATGTATAATATAATGGGAAAAGGGGGTTGGTTAAGAGAAGTGATTGTGGTAAAATCCAGTAAAATGAAAAGAAGTATTTGATGAAAAAGGAGAAGAGCTCCATTTCAAACTCAAGTCAAATGAACATGACTTTGCTCTAATTTCTGAAACAGTGTCTCTGTTTTTCCATCATTTTTAGCAAGTCTGCAGGAAGAGTGATGACAGAAGAGATTTATCATGGAAAAGAATAGTCTATGGCCAAAGTAAGGGTAGCTTTTCTCACTGACAACAACTTTAGGAAGATATTTGAGATTGCATGAATACAGATGTCTGCAGCCTCTGTAATATAACTATTGGAGAGGTACCTGGTGGGTTTTTGAATCTGGCTAAATTTATTATGTGGGTAAGTCTAGAGATACCAGACCTGGTATCCAGTACTTTGCTGCCCCACTGCTGGTTACCATGGCTTGTAAGTCTGAAATCTCCTCACTGGCAACAGCATTGTCAGTCAGTTTTGACCTTCTGTGTGAGAGCAGACGAGACAAACTAGATCAGGCTTGTTACACCTACTGCCAGTTTTGATGCATTTATCGTTTTATCACTTTGATTAGAGACAGCACTTTGAGACTCTCACTGTGGACTGAAGCCACACTGTGCTATGTACTGTGCAAGAACAAAACACAAAGATAGTCCTTGGCCTGAATACTTTGCTTTTTCAGGATAAAAACCCATCCACAGATCAGAATGAGATAATTCCAAGGAATAATAGATGTCAGAGCAGTAGTGAAGCTGCAGGGTTAAGGGCTAGGGATGTGGGTTTCTGCAACAGTAACCTCAGGAAGGGATAAGGGCAGCTTAGTCAAGTCAAAACTGTTACTGGACAAACTTAAGCAGAAGAGGGAAATATATAAAACATGGAAGGAGGGACAGGCCACTTGGGGAAAAACACAGGGAGGTTGTCAGAGGATGCAGGGTTGCAACAAGGAAAGCTAAAGCTTCCCTTGAAATAAAGCTGGCAAGGGAGGTCAAGGACAATAAGAAAAGCTTCTACAAGTATGTTGGAGGCAAAAAGAAGCCTAAAGGCAGTGTGGGCCCGCTGCTGGATGAAGCGGGTGCCCTGGTGACTGAGGACAGAGAGAAGGCTGAGTTACTGAATGCCACCTTTGCCTCGGTCTTTACTACTAAGGTCAGCTACCAGGAGTCCCAGGTCTCCAAGACCACAGAGGAATTCTGGAGGGAGGAATTTTTTCTTCAGTTGAAGAAGCTAGGGATAGAGAGCAGTTGAGCAAACTGGACATCCACAAGTCTATGGGCCCTGATGGGATACACCCACGAGTGCTGAGGGAGATGGCAGAGGTCATTGCCAGACCACTCTGAAACATGGATGGGAGACAAAAACAGTGTAGTTGCCTGCACTGAGAATGATGGACAGGCCAAGATAAAAGAGGAGGACAGTGGTGTCAGATCATCAAGGGCTTGCCTGTAAATCCCTTGTTCATTCCTGTCTCTAGTGATATCTGAACATTGAAAATATAGAATTTGCATGTATGAAGAAGAAAAGGCTATTTGCAGTCAGGTTTCTACCTGAGAGACTTCTGCAGGGAAAGCAGCATCTCTGTCTGAGAGCTGTGACTGTGCAGGAAGGAGGAAAAGGAGGAGTAAGAAACATTATTCCCAGCTTCTCAATGCAGGAAGGAGGGAGCCATGAGGATCTCTCCCAGAAGCCAAGAGTAGTAACTGAAAGAGGAAGCGGTGGGAGTCCAAGCATGATGCTGAGGTCACCAAAAGCACGTGCAAGAAGAAACATAAGGAATATAATCAAGATGTCAATAATATAATTGGCAAGGGAGATGCTGAAATACACCAAGAGATCAAACATCAGGATAGGGAAGGAAAGAAAATGCCAAAACAAAAAATAAAGAGCAGGATCATGACAATACATCTCAGTGTGTGTGTGGACAGCAGGCCCTTGTTCCTGTGCTTTGTGAAATAATATTGTTTCTGTGTCTTCTCCAAGAAAGCTGAGCAGAGCAGATTGGACACAGACATTGACTAGGGCCAGAACCCACAGAGCTAGTGTTTTGCTTGATCTTCTCCCTCTGCTAATCACCCACCTCTGCCCAAAAGCACACACGTGAAACAGGTAATTTTCTAGCCATTGTGCTTTTTTAACCTCATCCTACATTTTTCACTGCTGGCTAGTGACATATGTCAGGTGGCATCTAGATCTTCCAGTTTTGTTTCTTTGCTCCGTTTCTTCACATTTGGTTTTACACCAAAGCTTTGTGGTGTGTGAGATGGGGAGAGCCTTTACATAATATATGACAGGGGATGATTATTAAAAAAACTGGGAGAAAAAGGAGACGTGAATGATTTGGTAGAGCAACTCAATAAGCCATGACATATTTTACAAAAATAAAGTAATCAATTGTGTAGTATAGTATCACACACAGTGCATAAGTTAGTGCAGTACCTTGACAAAAAAAAATAAATAATGAAATCTTCCCTCTCTACTTAGAGAAAAAATGGTTCTCCCAGACTGTCTTAAATCTCCTGTCATTTTCAAACTTCCATTTTCCTTCTCCATGAACTCAAAAGCCAGGGATGAAAAAGCATAGAGAAATTTTGCCAACCTCCAGCTTCATCTTTTCTGGCATCAAAATTTAATTATCTCTGCAGGCATGTGTCAGGCAAGTCTGTTGCCATACATTTTTTTTTATACACAGAGGATGACATTTGGTGTGATTCTTAGAAGGTGGTACCTGAAGTGAGGTGAGGAGGTTCATTGGTTTTTTAAATGTTTGTCTGTCTATCAGCAAAAACATGTAGGGTATTTTCCATATAAAATAAGAACATTTAGCTCACAGTGGGAGCTGGATATCTCAAGCCCCAGTTGTGGATTGAGTTATATATGCTATCAAACTGCCTGTGCTGTTGGAGGGGACTGGGAAGCCACTGCACTGGATCTGGTAAGCCCCGTATGAATGTTTGGAGCCATCTGAGATGTCCTTGGGTAACATGCAGAGCTGTGCAGCTGGTGGCCTGGAGGAGTCCCCAGGCTCTGCTCCACCTGCCTGCAGCTTTCCCATGTCTTGCGAACTGGAAGGCACCTCAGGCAGCACCAGAAAAGGACCTACTCCCTGTAGGAGAGGGCTGTTGAAGTAGTGTTGAGCTTTTATTGAGGTCAGAGGTTTTAGATGCTTGAGGTGCGTGAGCAAGGGGATGGTTGGGCCAGACAGTGAAGGTTTGAGCTGGCCAAGAGGGTCAGGCTTCCCTCTGGCACTGTTTTCTCTCCAGGCTGCTTTGTTAATCCAGGGAACAATGATGGAGAGGGCTGAAAAGTGATTTTGACACCCGTTGCTTTCCCTCAGACAGGACCCAGCTGGATCCTGGACAGCTGTTTTGTCTGCATTCTTGCTGCTTATATTTTCCCAAACTGCTTATTATTTTAGGGCCCTGAGTTGTTCAAGCTCCTTCACAGCTGCCCTTTTAGCAGCTCTGTGAGTTGGCAACTGGTTTTCCCCTACCATTTTTTTGCCTGTATGAAAATAAAAACTGGAGTAATGTACAGTTCATTTTCATATTTAAAAGACAGATGCATGCTGGCAGAATGAGTAGCTTTGCACCATATATAGTCCCCCTTGGGCACTTTTTGCACCTCCTCCCAGACCCAGGTCACATTTTCTGCTCTGTCATGTCTTTCTCTACACATATGAAATTACTTTTTGTGAGGTTTCGTGCATCTACCCAGAAGATCTGGCTGATCAATGAGTCTGTGGTTATCACAAAGCATTTGTAGTTATTATGAATGTCACACAAAGACAAATATGTACGGCATGAGGGGATTTTTTTTCTTTTTAGCTGAATTTTTTATTTTTAGTTTTAAAAAATCATTCTGCTTTATAGGAAAGTCCTTCCACTTGTAGGCTTGGGGTTTTTTTTGTTTTATGGGTTTTTTTCCCCTCTTCAGAGGAAAAAAAAAAAAAGAAAGAAAAGATGTAAAACTATAAAATGATGTTTTTTCCTTCAAGGAACAAACCAGAGCTGAACATTTTTAACCAATTCCCCAAACTCACATGGCTCTTTACAATAAGCAAAGAGTGTAAAAACACTTAACAGGCTCTTGCCTAGATAAATACAAAGCGGTGAGCCCGAACTTTCCAACTGAGTGGATCCTGCTGTTACTCTGGTGTCAGCATGGGCTGGATGCCAGGACTGTTTCTTTTCTTTCTGTCTGGACCTCCTGCACCACAGAGTCAATCAGTGTAAAACCCAACCCCTTGTCAATGTATTGCACAAACACAGGTCATCCTCAGTGCCTGGGGACAGTGCACAGTGCCCATCCCTGCCTGGCAGTTTGTAACAGTATGTTAGGTGAACATGCCAGGAGGGCTGTAGGTTTAGCATGAGATGAGGCTAGATGAGCTTGATGGCTCACAGAATCTCCTCAACTGTGTGCTTGTGTGTGCTATCCACAATGTATTTGCCGTTCCTGGGGAGCTCCCAGGAGCTGGCAATCTAATGCTGCCTACCTCTCACCACCCTCTTTCTGAAGGTGCCTTCAGAGTGGGCATGCAACAATGCACTGTATACTCTGAGCTGCTAGGACAACTCCTCCTTGGTCATTCCCAAGAGAAAAAGTACCAGGAGCAGGCTGTGGACCAGAGTAATAGTCCTGGTGACCTGGATTTGAGCTACATATGAGTTTAGTACTCCAGATGCAGATGCCTCAGGACATCTCCAGGTGATGCACTAAAGTGCAAGTAAAAACAATGCAGAATAGTAAGAGTGGAAAAGACCCACAAGAGTGAGACATTTGGAGGAAACCAAACTGCTGGCAGATGTTGGGTTTTTCTTGCCTTTACCCTAAGGAGTTAGCTGAAAAAGAAAGAGGAAAGAAAAGAAAGAAAAGAAAGAAAAAGAAAGAAAGAAAGAAAGAAAGAAAGAAAGAAAGAAAGGAAAGAAAGAAAGAAAGAAAGAAAGAAAGAAAGAAAGAAAGAAAGAAAGAAAGAAAGAAAGAAAGAAAGAAAGAAAGAAAGAAAGTGCATAAGGTTCATAAGGAGAGGACAAGGAGAAGCTAAAAAGCCAGGAAAGAAGGTAATCCATTATACTGGCTTTTATGTGTGATGGGTTAATGGATTATGTGGGAATGATGGTAAGGTGACAGCAACAGCCTAGCATGTGTGTGGCCCAGTATGAAATTGCAAGCTGCATCCCTGGCTTTTAATCACTCTGAGAAACATCTGGCTAGGATTAGTGTCCACAGACAGAGCAGCATCATTAGATGCCCCTTCAGGGTGAATGAGCTGGTGGGCTGGCAGTGGCTGGCACGGAGAGGCAGGGATGGTGACTGAAATTACTAACTTGAGGAAAGGTCCTCCCTAAGCACCTCCAGGCAGCACTTTGGAGGACTTCCCTGCTCTGCATAGACCACAGGGACAGGCCAGGGGGACTTTCCTCCTGCCTCCAGCATCACAGAATCCTCCACCAGCTACACAGTTCCAGGCAGCCTAGATTGGTTCAAGCAGTACTCAAATTTGCAAGGTACTTGGTGGATGCATACTGTGGTAGCTGGTTTTCATATGCTACTCATTGTTCTTCTGACAGGTGATACTTTTTTTTCCATTGAAATGATATCCCCTTATTGTCAGGCTGTGGGTCAGAGAGGGGGAGATGTTGTCTGTTCCAGTTAATTCTGTAATTGCCATTTAACTGCTGACAGAAAGTATTTGGGAATGTTCTTAAGCAGCCTAATGATTTTACATTGTGTACACCTAGAGGAGCACTCAGCCTTTCCAGACCTGTTGGTGCATTAACATGTCTTGTAATGAAACTATTCAGCCAAGATTAGAGGAAAGCTTTAGGAGCAGGCAGTGGGGAATTGGTTGTAGTCACAAATGTGTCTACCTGACACTTGTTTTGCCAGGGTCACAGAAGCAGGCAGAGTAGAACATGAAAGCAGTACATTGCTGATAATTTATGAAATTAAACAAATAGATATTAAGTCATCTAACACAGAAAGTATGATTCCCCTCCAAAACCCAACTATTTCAACATCACACTCATATTCCTGTAAAGCAATTTGTGCCTCAAAAATCTAGAAGCACATCCTGGCCTGAGAATTCTGTTTGCAGATGGGAGTCAGGAGCTCAAGGGTGACAAGGTTCAGTTGTCCACTGCCTGTCCCTACAACCTGACAGCAAGGCTGGGCCTTCAGCAGAATTTTTGAGTGCTAGTTCAGTGCTGTAACTCAGAGGCTGTGCTGCATTTGCTGCCAAATGGGCAACAAATAATCTACATTAAAGCACTGCCTATTCAACAATGTCCTTTTGGTTTGGACAAGGGTTAGCATTTCTGTACAGCATTCCTAAAAATGCCTGCAGGTCAATAAATTGCAACGCAATTGGATGGCAATTCCTATTCCACAACAGAACCCATGTCTTGTTATTAATAGTTTTCAAATGTTGAAGTTAAGTCAACAACGCTGAAATTGTTTTTCCCCTAATCTTTCAGCCAAGGGAGGGAGTATTTACACAGATATTGCTTGGAGTACTTGAGAAAAAGTTTGTTTGTGGCTTCAAGTAAAGGACTGCAATTTTCCAGCAGAGCTCCCCATGGGTTATTTCACAGTCCTGTGCTTAGGGAACTCAGCTGCAGCAGAGGACAGGACAGCCTTCTGCAGCCCTCATGGGCACTGCACGGCTTGTGCTCCTCTGCATAGCTCCCAGGAGATTCAAGGGACTACTTTTGTAAGCACCACTAAAAATTCACGTGGGTTTCAGTATTTGCCCTGTAAAGTTGGTTGGGAAAACTCACCAGAGTGGAGTGATTTCTCAGTGCTCCGAACAAAGGAAATTGTCTTTCTTTTGCTCTTTCATTCCTCAATGTCTTTTCTTCTTTTCTGCCTTCCCATCTTCCCTGGTTTGCTTTCTATTCCTTCCCTTCTTTCTCCCTCTTCTTCAACAGAGATAATTGAAAAACTGTCATTCTGGAATTCCTTTGTCCCTGAGAAGGCACTGAATAGTGATTCCAAAATAGTCTAGCCTTTTCTTTTAATCCATAATTCATCATCCTAAATTGTTGTTCACTCACTGCAACCCTGAACAAAATGTCACAGATGCAGCATAAAGAAAGGAAATCAAGCAAATGAAAAAGGGACAAAAGAAAAAGCAGCAAACCCCAAGGGTATTTGCAAAAAGAAATAATTTAACCCAAAAGGCTCCTTAGCTTTCATAGAAAGAAACCTGACTTGTGCCATGTGTGTCATCGTGTATTAGGTGAACACAAGAGTCGTTTTATCCTGGGACATGTTGTAGAGTGACTTAATGAGTAGAATAAAATGGAGACAGGACACAGGAAGATGCTAGAAAATAACTTTCTCCACCACCTGTACCTTCTCAAGCAGGACTGCAGTGAGCTGCCAGGCCTGGCTCTGCCAAGACTTTCTCCATCCCATAGCAGACTCATGCAAGTGAGTGTCTCCAGCTGACACTGAGAGCTGGCACTGAGGCCAATGGCTCCATTCCAGTCCCCATGAAATATTGTGGCATCCGTGGAAATCCTGGGAGAGGGACAGCAAAGAACCATAGAACCCAATGGAGGTGGTGACAGTGAGAGCTGTACCTAGAGCAAAACTCCTCTCCAACATGCAGGGTGCCTCACAGTGCTGCACACGCCAACTTCAATGTCACTTTCATATGGATTTTCTTGAAAACACCCTCAACTGGAAGGAATACAGAGAGAGTTTTGTGGCTTGCAACCTCTAATCTGTCTTCAGCTCTAAGCACATCAAGCTCTGGCAGTGGTCACCTGGAACTGGCTCCCCTCCATAACCTGTGAAGTGCTGCCAGCTTCAAGACTTGGAGCAGACAGTTTGGACAAGGTTGCAAGAGAAGACAGGTAGAAAGCCAGTCAGGCAGGAAAGGATCTTGAAAGGTGGAATAATTGAATTAATATGTACAAGTTTTCCTGCTTCCAGTAATGTCAGTAGGGAATTTTACTAGAACTTTCAAGGGAAACAGGATCAGACTAACTTTTTGGAAGATCAAAACGGGGGACAAAACACTTGTGCATGTGAGTGTGCTATGATTTGAATCTTGTGTGTTTCCTGAGATGCCCATGCAAGGATGTTGGAGAAATCAGATTAAAAGAGAAGATTTTAAGGTCTCTCTGACAAGAGAAATGGAATGGAGAAAGCCATGGAGCTAATAAATGCAGTTATTATCCATCTGTTCACGTTACAGTTGTCCTTTAAAAACACTGGTTTAAGTTAGTCTTGATACTTCAAATAATGCCAGAAAAAAACCCAACCCAAACTAAAAAACTGATGATAAGCATACTCAAAGCCTTTTAAAAGCTTGCCTGACTGTGAGAAAGAAGGGTTAAGTCCTTGATCCAGCAAGGTGTTTAAACATACGCACTTATTTTATGTGAGCATGTGAGTGGTCCCATTGATTTATACTTAATAATTCTGCTGAAGAGGGGTCTTTGGCCTCTGGCTCAGCAATGCACGTGCTTTGCTTTTGGCATCTGTAGTCCTGTGACTTTCCTGAGGAAACTCACGTGCTTGGCTGGCTCGGGGCTGAGGGAGAGTTTTCAGGAGGTGGACAGCATTGTGGCATGGTCAGTGTTAAAGAGAAAACTGCCCCGGACCAGTGTCTCTGGCATGGTCACCACTCTCTTCACTGTTTAACTCTGTTCATCTGCTTGTAGTTTTGGGGTAAGTTGTAGTGGTGAGAGTTTCTTGGGAAATGAACACAACAAACTTTCACTCAACATTTTGGCACTTACAGTTCTGACCTTTGCCAGGCATGGAAAAGAAAAGGTGTAGCCAAAAAGTTTAGAGTCTTGAAGAAAAAGGTACTATAAAAGTTTAGGTTTAATCAGGGAGAGGAGTTTTTGAGAAGTAAAGATGAGACAACAATTTGAGACTAATTCTGCTCCTTCTGGCAAAACACACCAGCACCACTACCCCTCCCTGCCACGCCCCCTCCTCCCCCCACCCCCATGAGATCATTAGTGTGGTTTTTCTCCAAGCTGATAACAGAAGTGCCTGGCTTATATGCCTTGCTCACATGCTCAGACAAACCCATTGCCAGTTTTGAAGTTAAAAGAGATTTCTCCCTCAGGTTCAGCTGCATGATTTGTTTTCAGCCTCCTCCACGAGGAGAAGCACAATCTGGTCCCCTAGACCACCTGGGATGGGCTGCCAGCCCTCTTCCTGGGACCTTCAGTGAGAAGAGCTTTTGGTCTTTTATGATCAGACTTGCGCTTACAATAGGACATTGGGAAGTATTGCAGGGTGAGGTGGACCATCATTCTGCTCTAGGTCCCACCCCACTTTGCCTGCAATTCTGGGACCACAGCAGTCCCAAGATGATCACTTCCCACTCCATGCCTCTACAATCCAGGAAGCATATGCATCACAGGGAGGGACATTACAAGCAGAAGTTGCTGGTGGGTTGTCAAGTAAATATTATCCCAGTTAGGGGATAAGGTGGATATATACACAGTATCTGGTTGTTGATTCATTTTGACTGTTGGAATATCTTCTCACTATCAATGCACAACCTCAGCTCTACTTTCAAAACGGAATGAAGCCTCTGCTCAGGGCACACCACCAAAGCTTTAGTGGGAGATGAGCACCACATGCAGTTTGAGCAAACCACACGGAGAAATATCTGAGCATGCTGGGATGCAGGAATGCTGGGGAAAGGATGATGAAGTTGTCTGGGATTCCAGCTCCTTGGGCCTGGCCCCAGACTTTACACTTTGTTTATACAATAGTAATTCTGAGCACTTCATGTGATAGATCCCTGGTGATACGGTTCAAGGGAGTTACACTGATTTACACTGCTTGAGGCCTTGACCTATATTTTTCAAAGACTTCTCCAAAATTTGCTAATGAAAAATGCCAGTACAGTCTCACCAACAGAGGGTTAAGTTACTGCAGTCCCTCTCCCCAGCCTTCCCCAGGGAAGCTCCAGCTGCAATCTCTTCCAGTCTGCCGAGGGGTGCAGGAGGAGGTCTGTAGGCATGTGGACATTAGGAATTTGTCTGCTGGCTCTTCTCCCCTTTTGAAGGCCATCTGTAATGCATTCAGCTCCCACTTTCATAAACTATGGGGCACCCCTCGCCAGGCATAAGATTTTAAAGTCTCACCACTGATTAACTTCTTCAGCCTCAAACAACACCCCAGAGACAGTCTTTAACTAAATTTATGTCAGGGGGTAGCAGAAATGAGCTGACAGTTCTTTAGAGCCTGCAAAATCCCATTACCTAAGCAAGATGAAGTAACAATTGGGTCTTGACTTACTCTTCATGTTCCTGCTGCCATACAGCTCGGTAACAGAGCACTGTGCCTGCTGGGAGAGAAATTTGTAAGAGATAGGAAGAAGGAGGGTAGACATGACCAGAGAGGTCAAGAGATGCCCTCTCAACTGCTGGAGCCTCACAGCCATCCCTATATATGAACAACCCTAGCAGGTCAGACACAGGCTCCATCTTGCCCAGTCTCCTGTTGCAGCAGTGACCCTAGGTGGACATCATACATATGACCCTCATCACCCTCCATCTCCTTTTCCAGAGCTTCCCTGCAGGGTGCTGTATTCCTTTGAGGCAAGGACTGGAACAAATGTAGGTAGCAACTGAGGATTTCTATCCAGGTAGGAGGAATTTGCTCCTGCTGCATTTATGGATCAATGGGGAAAGAGTGTAGGAGGAGAGAAGGGCTGATGAGAACACAGTATGCAGTTTAAAACAGATTGTCATGATTTAGAAGTCTGTGTAAACCATATCATTAATACCTAAATAAGGCTGGGGTTTTTTTACCCTTTCTTCCTGTTACAAGATTGCAAAACTCATTTCCAAACAGGCCTATTTCTTTCCTATTACTAATAGCAGTGAAGTGATTTATATGCACACTGGGGGGAAGAAGAACATCTGAGAGGAAAACCCATCCATCCTTTCTTCCACCTGTATCCCAACTTACTGTCCTTTCTCCATCCTTCCCTCAGGGCTCAGACACAGGATGGAGTTATGCGGTTTCTGGAGCTGCCATGGTAACTTGATAGCGTGTCCAGGCACAAGAAGAGCCCAACTTTGGATTGTTAAAAAGGAAAGGGTCCCTTTTTTTTTTGTTTTGTTTCAGGAGCTGGGAAAGGCTGAGATCCTAAGTTAAGAACATTGCTTGCCCACAGGCATTGAGGTTTGGTCTGAAATTCACTACTCCAATAAGTATTTGTGTTGCAGATTTTCACCTGGAATTCATTTTAATGATTACATTATGCAAGCTCTCACAGAACTAGGTTTATAACAGAAACACTGGCTTCATTTTAATGGGAGCAATGAGAGGGCAATATTAATGCCCATGATTATTTAAGCTCATTCGGGCTAGTTTGGTATTGAAAATCTGAAATTCTTCCTCAGGGGCACAACCCAGCCTGAGGCTGAAGCATGGTGGCAGGTCTGTGGGTAGTGCCTGTCCCCATGGTACAGCTACTGGAGGAGGAGGTGCAGGCCATGGCCAAACAAGCCTTGCAAAGTCAGTAGCCTTGCACAAATGCTTTCCTGCACCAGCAGTTTACAAACCAGTACAGAAGAGCTCACTGCTAGCACCACATCCACGCTGTGAGAGAAGGGTCAGCCTTGACTGAAAAGGAGTTTGGCTTTGTCAAGCTGGAATACAAGAAGTTAAAAGCAAATACTGCACCTGATTTTGGTGGGAGGATTTTCTGTGTGAGGTTGGCAAGGGTATGTTAATGAGTATCATTAGAATCAGGTAACAATGCACGTCCATGTAGGGTTGCCTAACTCTCTTGCTGTGCTTTCAAGCTGAACATATGTTTTCAATTATTAACATGATTAATGGGAATGAGGTGACTTGAATCCCAATGAGCTCTATCTTGCCATCACAAACAAAACCCACAATATGGGAATATTCGTGCAGTGTGGAAGTGCATGATTTTCTTCACCAGGAGAGGTCTTAAGAGGTCCAAGTGTCTAACTCTTAAGAAGTTTATAGGTCCACAATTAGGCTACTTGCTATATTAAGTCCATGAGCTTCTTCTGCTCCTGCATCTATAGGAGCCTAGGGTGTGGAAACTGCTGTGCAGGAGCCAACTCATATAATGCTGTCCCAGTTTGGCATGGGTTTTGGTCAGGAGCCTGAGAAGGAATGGGAAGCATGAAACCACTTTCTCCCCATCATCATCTGGAACAACCTTCAAGATGCATTACTCTGTGGTTCAGCTGAGACTCTCTTACTATTCTGTGTGGACTCAAAATCTCCCCTTCCTTTTGTGGTGGGCAAATTTTGCTAAGGTGTGCATGATTTCCAACTTGTCCTATGTCTTCATGAAATTAATTAGGTTTTGGAACAAGAAAAAAAGACTTAGAAATTAATGTTAAATTTGTCTCCAGATGCCAGACCCAGAAATCATCATTATACTTGGATACTTTCCCCCTCCATCATTTAAATCTTGGTCTAATTCCTTCTGTCATAAGTATATTTCACTCACCCCAAATCTGGTATCATGTCTCTGGAAGTGAGTCATTCAGCTCCTTAGCAAACAGGAAAATGTTGAGCAGAAGCAATATAGTACAGAATGAGTGCATTTTCTGAAGGTCCAATCTGGAAATGGATACAGGACCATGCTCCTTCAGATCAGCAAAGCAGAGCCATGAGCACTGAAACTAATGAAGCCAGTCTTCCCATCAGCTCAGATGCAGATAAATGAAAGTTCTCATTTAAATTTTCCTAGGGTTTCTAGACTTTCAAATTTTCTGTCTCTTGCAGATTCTGTGGGTTGAAGTGAGGGTAAATTCCCAGTCAAGCTTTTAGCTCAGTCACAATACAGATCAAGGCTGCCTTCTCTGTCTGAATGCATATTTTTGTTTATTCTGTAAGGAGTAAGTTGTCTCCAGGTAAGTTTGGAGCTGCTAAAAAGGTTTGGGGTTGCAAGGAGAGTAAACAGGCAGAAGGAGAATGATTTCATAAATCATTATTTCCATGGGAGATGTGACTAAAATTGCTATACAGTGCATGTGCAAATGGCTTTTACAGTACCATCAGTATGCACATGTGGTATGTATGCAGATAGACATACAGGATCAGCTTGTATAAAGAATCTATGTGATTAAATCTCCTTTTAAGTTTTGAAAAAGTTTATATATATGTACACATGTGTATATGCACATATCTATAAATGACATCTTCCTGTCTGTCTCTACACATACATATGTGAGCAAGCATTCTATTTATATTTAGACAGAATATATAGCATTGTCAAATAGGCTGGTATACAATTATTTGTCTTACTGCACTTCAGACATATTATTTTCAGATTTACCAAATCAAATAGATTGAACTGGCAGTGTGCCCCGGTGGCAAAGAAGGCCAACAGCATTCTGGCTTGTATCAGAAATAGTGTGACCAGCAGGACTAGGGAAGAGATTGCACCTCTGTACTCAGCACTGATGAGGCTACTCCTCGACTATGGTGTTCAGTTTCACAAGAAGGACATTGAGTTGAAAGAGCATGACCAAAGAATTGTCTAGAGGACAAGCCTTATGAGGAATAGCTGAGGGAACTGGGGTTGTTTAGTCTGGAGAAAAGGAGGCTGAGAGGAGACCTTAATTGTTCTGCCTGAAAGGAGGTTAGTGAGGTGGGGGTCAGTGTGTTCTCCTAATTAAAAAGTGATAGGACAAGACAAAATGGCCTCAAGTTGTGCTAGGGGAGGTTTAATTTGGATATTTGGAAAAAATATTCACTAAAATGGTTGTCCAGCCCTGGAACAGGCTGCCCAGTGGAATCACCACCCCTGGAGGTATTTAAATGACAGGCCTATGTGGTGCTGATGGATATGGTTTAGTGGTGGACTTGGCAGTGCTGGGTTAATAGGACACAATGATCTTTAAGTTATTTTCCAGCCTAAATGATTCTCTGATTCTGTATTAGGATTCCTGAATTCAGCCATGGAAAAGAGGGGAGGTATGTTGGTTTGTTAGTGTGTGTGTATAGAACAGGTGATGTACAGCCATCAAAGGTGGGTGAGACAGCTGCCTAATACAAAACAGCAAGCCCACTCTAAATAAGCACCTCTTGCCATCATGACTGCCACACCTGAGAATCTGTGTGCTAGCAGATGGTCCCAAGTCACCTGTTTCTTCTCCATCTTTCTGCAAGTAATCTTCCTGTTACAAAATGGGAAAATGCATCTCACAGGAATAATCTGCAAATGGTTATGGGTGCTGTTTCCATGAGTGACTGTAGCTGGGTTCTGTACAGATAAAAACTCGCCTAGTAATAAACGATGAGTTCCCAGACTGCAACTACTTATAATTGGATTGCTGTTTTGCTTGAGTGAGCTGCAGTGAAAGAGCAAGGAGCATTAACAGTTAACTAATGGCACATTAGTAGGAAGCATGGAATAGGTGTGCACACCATCACTGCGCAGGGTCTACAATCACACAGAAGCTGCCGTCAAGCAGTAACAATTCTTGGTAATTGCCAAGCATGGTGAGAGGCAGAAACCCTCTGTATTCCATTACCCATTCCCCCAGACATCCACTTTTGCTGAGGAAGGGATTTTAGAAACAGAACCTATATTTAAGGTCAATTGAAGTCTGAAGAGATTCCAGTTCTTTTTTTAAGTTGCCATTATTCAGCGTAATGTGCTGCTGCGAGCGTTTGGAAAAGGCAAGGCAGGGAGTGAGCTGCTCTTGTGCTGGGAGCACAGGCAGGTGTCTGAAAGTGGAGCAGCTGCTTTTTGGCTGGGGCAAAACAGGCCCAAAATGAGGACCTTAAATGAAAGCAAACTACTGTTTGTGAGAGATCACATGCCAGACTGCGAGTTGCTTTCTGCACAACACTTCTTTGGCTTTGCCGTCAACTGGGCTAAAGAGGTTATTTATGGCAGGTCTCAGGATTTCAAATGGAAAAAACCCGCTGCTTTAGCAAAGGGTGCTAAGGTGTGTCGGGCTGGCAGGCACACCCTTCTGCTGGCAGGATGGCTCCCAAGGGAGAGCCTCTCCTCTTGCTTCCCTGGCTGCCTCCACTCAGGAGAAAGCCCCGTGTGTGCTGTAGCCAGGCCTGATGAAGAGAGCTGACTCCCTCACGTTTGTCTTGTCTCTCTGTATGTAGAATGAAGTAAATAAAACATGGCAGCCTGGGTTTTAGTGACAAATGCTTGTCATTCTTAGGAGACGGGCACAGTTAAAGGTGAGCAGAAGGAGACTGTTGTGCAATACTGTTAGCTGGCACCTAAACAGGTTGCAGGGTTTATTGCCCTATTTCGGTACCAGATTTTTGCTGGCAAACTTTCAAAAACCTCAATGGCTTTATGCCAAATCCTTATATTTTGTTCTCAGCATCAGATTAATCTGTCAGTTGGACTTCTCTTTGACCTCAGACCTTGATAAAGCTAAAGAGGATGGAGATAGAAGGATTTCCTAATATAGGTCTGAGGACCCATCAACCAGGCCAGGGCACAGTGGGCAATGCTGGAGGGACTGCTGAGGCCCCAGACTACCCTACTTGGGACCCAGTGCCCTGAGCTGTGAGCTGTGGTGGTGAGGAGGGAGCAGAGGCTTGCTTTCTCCCTCCCCTTCTCGTCTGAACTTCTGCATGGGCTGGCAGGCCCTGCTGAGTGTCCCAGAGAGAGCTGGTGGAGCACGGTGGCTGCTGTGCCTGAGCCTGCCTTCCCTGTGCTTCAGCCTTCATTTACTTTCAGAGTGAATTAAGATTAACTGAATTAAGGGCTCTCTGTTTCTGAAAGAGTGTGCTTAATCCATTGCTGATTATGTGTCAGCACCTAATCTACTTCCAAAATTAAATCAGTTTGATTCTCCTGAATGGGCCCATATCAACAAGCCCTGAAAGTGACTGAGATGAAGCCTAAGGTGGCTGGAGAGATATCAGGTTGAAGGAACTTTGGGGCACCTGATGACCCGAGGCAGAAACGATGCATGGCAGTAACCAACTTTCCAAAAATCCCATGAAGCCTTCACTGCAAAAACTCCTGTGTTTGTCAGTGGATTCATTTGGCAGCTTCAGCAGAGGAGCAACAGCCAGAAGCCTGGTGGTGCTAGTGCTGGCTCATCATCAGCTTCACCACTTCACATGCCCAGAGCATATTCCTCCAGCTGAAGGCAGCACCATGAACAAAACCACATTCTTCTGCTTGCATTGTTTCCAGCTGCAGTAAATTTTAAGCAATATCAGATATTGTTTGACAAAGAAAGTTGGGTTTTTTGTTTTTTTTTCTTCATGCAGAAAGTGTTTAAACCTCTGGATTAGAATATTTTACAACTGTGATGTGGCAGACTGTCAGCCCAACAAATAGCACTTCGATGAATCTCAGTAGAGACATAGTGACCGATAAACACAAAAAAGATCTCAAATTCAGTTTTGAAAGAACTGTGCAGATTTAACTAAAATATAGATGAGTATGAATACTAATATCAAACATGATCTTGTATTTGGTTTTGTTTTTTTTTCAGATAGAATGACATTAGTGATTATTACTGCCATGCTGCTATTTATGATATGCCATGAAGCCAATTCAGACAGAAGAAAGCACTGCAGAGTGTTAGAGGGGTGGTGAAAAAAAATGACAGCTTTGCTGTCAGAAACTATACATCTAGAACATCACAGCAGGGTACCTGAGTCATATTTCAAGTACTTCTAAATTAAATGTTTGTTTGAGAGTGCCACTTGAATGACACCCCTTGAAAAGCCAGTAACTGCTCGTCACAGGACATGAAGACTCTAGCCCTAAATCTGAACAAATTACAGTATCTTTTAGTCTATTATTTTGACATGGCAGAATTCAATTAAGAATATGACTTCTGAAAGATGAAAGATGAAACAAGAAAAGACAATTCTTCATAAAGAAGTAAGGCTACTGTGGCTACCTCTGTATTACCAGAGGAAGCATTTAGCAACCATTTTCTAGTCCCTAGTAAGTATGTGTTGCAAACCTCTATGAGATGCACAAAGGATGAGTGGTTGCAAATATAAAGAGGTGCAGTTGTTTGAGAAACAGTAAGTTTTCACTCAGAAAATAATGGAACTTATGGAAGACAACAAAGATATTAATGAATTTCAGTCAAATTTGACAAGTGAAAGATTTTAAAATATGTTGTGTTCATGGTTTTCATGGTGAAAGATTAGTTTGGAGAAATCCTGGGAAATTATTTTTAGGAAACACCATTTGAGACTGAAACTATTTTATTTCAAATAAACCAAAATATGTAATGAAAAATCACTTTGGGTGAGTTATTTGCTTCATAAAACCTCTAAATTGTTCTGTTTCACTTTTATGTGAACCCGGAGCTGTTTTTCATTTCCATTTACCCCAAATCTCACACCATGATGAAATCCAAGTATCATAAGCCCTAGATATAACTTTCTTTCAGCTCTGTGTTTCTCCCACACAATCCTCCAGGGCTGGAAGGATGTGTCCATGACACAAGTTAGGTATACTCTGCTTTCCAATCATGGAAAGCAAACCCCACAAGCAGAGGGACTCACTTCTGATGAGTGGGTTTTATAAGACACCCTCTCTGCTGGTGCCTGGATTTTTTGGGAAGAGCTGGTGGCTTTCACAGAGAAGATCCCACACTTGTTGTCTCTGCCAGATGTTGGCTGAGAAGCTGTTGTCACCCACTGATGTGGAAGCTCTCTTCTTGAGATCCACATTATCTGATCTAGACCCATCAATATATTGCAACCAGTGGCTTTATGTGAGTAGGGTGAACAGGTCAGAAATCACCTAAAGTAGAGTTACTTTGTGAATAGTAAGCATTCCTCTCTAAAGAGAGACAGAAGACAAGACTAGATAACAAGTGAATTTCCCTCTCAGCAGATGGTTTTTGCACTTTCTTTTTGCTCCCTGCTGTACACAGAATAAACTTCTCTAACTCATTCATAAAAATACCACTTTGTCCTCTGTAAATTTCACTTCACTTGTGAAGTGCAGTCAACTGTTCTGAGTGAATGTTTATTACATGTTAATAGTTAATGTTAATAGTAAATATTTATTACACGTTGATAACATGGTTCAGTGTTTCCTAATTTTATCTTCTAAGGAATAAAACTGTGCTACTTGTGCCCAGAACAGAAATGTCTTGTAATTTCTAATCCTTCTCTTTATTTCTCCATTCCTTCCTCATGCTTTTTTTCTTTTTTTTTTTTCTGGCACATGATGATATGCTTTAAATCTGATTTAAATGTGATTTAGATACTATTTTCCCCATATGCTTGTATGCCAGCATGATTTTTGTCTAGGTACAGTATTAGTAATAATTATACAATATTTTCTTATCATGTCAGTGGGGATGATATAATCCAGTGGTTTTATCTTGCTCCTAACTGAATCCAGTGCACACCACCCTTATCTGCGGCAGCAGCAAGCTTCAGTTCATTAGAATTGCAAGTAATGAGTATCACCCTTCAAGGTGTATGCCAAGGGCCTTAGAGGTCCTGCTCACTTAGGGCAGAGCTGAGCTGCTTGGATGAATTTTCAGGTATATCTTGTGATTGGTGCTGCTCGGTCAGGGCTGCAGACCAGAAGCCAAGCTAGAGAGATGGCTGGTTACCTCCTCCAGTGCAGCAGTCTTGCTGATTGTGCTAAGTCAGGCAGTGTCTCAAACATTTGCCTGAAGGGCCTGAATGTGAATAGCTGTCCATTGACATGAAGTAGTTTCCAATTCAAGACACCAATTTACAGTATGAGTTGAAGTTAATACCAGCTTGAACCTGCCTGTGCATACCCCTAGATTATTTATCTATTACCCATTGCACAGCATTTTATTGCTTCACTTTATTCCTTTGTGCCTTGCACTCACTCTCAATAGAGTAGTGCAGATCCACAGAAAAATCTCCTATGTAAGTATCCTGAGACTAGAAATTGCTTGTTTCACTGCAGCAGTTTTGAAGAACATGAGAAGAAAGGATAATTTCAGAGATAGATGTTGTTTCATCAGCGTTTGTCCTTCTGCACTCATGCAGCCCTTTTATTTTTCCCCTAGACCTCTCTCACAAATAACAAGCTGTACAATATAGACAAGCCTGGCAGGTCATCAAGATGCAAAGGTCGGACCATACGCTAAGAAAAGAATTCAGATATCTTTAATGTTTCAGTCACTATTTCCAGAACACCTCACGTTTGGTTTATAGGCCTGCAATATAATCTTCCTGATAATTTGATTTACCACAGTCTCAGATTATTGTTTTTTACCACCCTGGAATAACTGGTGTGCCGTGCATTCATCTGGGATAGAGTTAATTTTCTTCCTAGCAACTGATAGAGTGCTGTGTTTTGGATTTAGGAAGAAAATAATGTTGCTAATGCACTGATGTTTCAGTTATTGCTGAGCAGAGCTTACACAGAGTCAAAGATTCTTCAGCTTCTCATGCTGCTCCACCAGTGAGCAAGCTTGGAGTGCACGGGGAGCTGGGAGGGGACACAGACAGGGTAGCTGACCCAAAATGGCCAAAGGGATAGTCCATACCACATGAGCTGTACCTGTTTTCCAGTTCTCTGTCCCATCCCACTGAGTGAGTTGACAGCTCTGTGGTGTTCAGCTGCCTGCTGGGCTAAACCACAACACTGATGAAAAGTTAACAGTTATTTTAGTATAAGCTTCCAATGGAAGTGTATTTCCCCGTGCTGAAGGCAATGTGCCATATTCAAAGGAATTCCACACACAAGTGATTTCTGTGTGTCCTTTTGGTTATGCTTCAATTTTTGTTATCATTATTTATTTATTGAGCATTGAGAATGAGCTCAGTTTTGTACACCATGTAGGAAAAGCATTCAGAGCCTGACTCTCAGCCAAGTTCGACTGGTGTGTTGTGCTCTGGTGAGTCTGGCTTTCACTCGGGGCTTACCATGAAAGGGTTTCACACAAAGGCATTAGTTACCAAGCTCTTCTTTGTTTCATTTGCTAGTTGTACATTCAAACATCTTTGGGCATCTGGACTTGCTGAGAAGCAGGGACTTAAATCAGTGGTAGTGGGAATTCCAGTAGCTCATTCCTAAATCACATCTATCAGCTTTCCTTTCATTTTTCTCACTCTTCCTTCTTTTATTCCCCTTCTTGCATACTGAAAAGAGTGTTATATCTCGTCAGAAGAAAATGTCACAAGGCTTGTCTTACTCCTTTGAACACAAAAATCTCATGATGTGAAGAGCACACCACCAGGGCACGTGGTGATGGGAGGTGTACAACTGAAAAGTCAATCTGCATTGGAGTGCTTAGGGATATGGTTTAAGGGTTAGCCTTGGTAGTGTTAAATTGATGATTGGACTAGATGACTGTACAGGTCTTTTCCAATCTAGACATTCCCATGATTCTAAGATTACCTTCTTCCCTGATCGGACCAATAAATGTTGCTCACCAAGGAGCTACAAAAGGTCCAACTCATGTAAGGAAGATTATTTCCGTGTGAGCTCTGCAGGGAGAAACCACAAGACTGTATTCCTGGGCATTTGGCAAATTCTGGGCAGAGATGTACGGGGGTATCCTGAGTTGTGGGGAAGGGGTACATAAGGAAAGGGCAGGCAGCTTTCTTCACTGCCATTTCTAGAGGGGTCCATTTCTCCTGGAAAGCCCTGGGAACATCTCCCTTTGGACTCCTGCAGACTTTCCACATTACACTAGAGCATTCTGATGCAACACAGGATGGGGTAATGCACAGGTGACTGAAGGCTGTCACTCTCTGACCATGGAGGTTATGATATTGCTGCTGTGCCTATTACAGCTACTTTACTATGCAAGGATAGGCCTCATAGCATAGAGTGAAGCCACAGCTAAGGCCCCATATATTTATTAAGATCCTGGACAGACTTTGCAGTCCATATCAAACCCTGCATAGCTGTAGTCCTACTGCTTTGCATACTAAGCTAGCAGAAAACTGGATGTTCTATCAGCTGCAATTGGTACTCAGTCTTGTAGTGTACCCACAACTGGAGGAGTAGAGTACAGAAACTTAACCCAGCTGAAGGGGACATGAGCCAAAGTTCAGAGCTGATGGGAAATGTGAGAAATGTGAGATCTTCTATAAGGACAGTAACCCAAATCAATACATATATAAGTAAATAAACTAGTGAATGGCTGAGGAGACATATTTCTGGTGTACTAGGGAAAGTAAGTGGGAGAAAGGGTAGAGAGAGAGGAAAGGACTGGAAGAGAAGAAAAAACAGAGCAGAGATGGGGGAAAAAAAGATTTTTTACTGGTTGATCATTTTTCTTAGGAGGGACTCGGGGTGGGTAATTGGACAATAGGAAGAAAGAAAATAGAAAACTTAAGACCTGTGAAAGGAAGGTGAGAAAGGAAGATGCTGAAGTATGTAAAAAATGTTGAAAAAACATGTTGAAGTCATGGGGCAGGAAAGCATATGCTGACAATGGAGGTAAAAAGTAAGTAGAATCAAACCACCATCCTTATGCACAACCTCCTGCTGTTCAGTGTGATTAAGCCGGTGAACCCAAAGGGATGCTCTGAGTAGCAAAGGGCCTGTCTGCATGAGAGAAGGGATCAAAATCTGCCAGTGAGGTGAGGTAGATAGAGAATTGGATGGCTGAGAATGTGCAAGAGAAAAAAAAAAAGAAAAATCAATGTTACTATGGAAAGGCTGATGCTAGAATGTTGTGTAAACATATTTTGATTTTTTCCTTCCTGAAGTGAGTGCTGAGAGAGGCAAGAGAAGAACTGGGCAGGTCCAGTGGTGACTGAATGGTATGCACATGAACCCCTGCATTTTGGGTTCAATTATCAATCTCCCTCTTTCTGAAGTCGTATCAGAAGTCCAACAGCCTGTTGTGGGAAATTTAGTGTTCCACCAGGAGCTTTCCTTTATTCTGACATATCTTTTTGAACATAAAAAAATCTTCTTAAAATACATGCAATTTCACTTTTGTTATACTTTCCAATAAAATAATGCCTTGCACAAAAGCTTCTACATTTTGCTTTACTGCCTCTTCACTGCCTCTTCACCGCAGGTTTGACTGTGTGTTGGAGTGGGGGGAGGGTATTCTCCAGCCATAATGAAGGCACTGCAGGGTGACACAAGGGACATCTCCAGTCTGTTTACTCGCATGGTTCCCAATCTCGAGGTTGCCATTCAGCTTTACTGTCTGTGCTAATTACATCGCTGGGGTTTTCAGGCTGTGAACAAAATAATTTGTAAGAGCCACTGTGAAGCAGGACAAATCAGCCTGCATGGTGCTCCATCCTCCTGCAGCTAAACCGTTTCTTATAATTTGAAGTTCTCTCACACACGTGGATACTGCAGCACAGCCTGCAGCACACAGCAGTGCAGACCCAGACTAATATTGCCCATACTACTCCCTGCCACCAAAACAGGGAGAAGGTGAGCTGAGTGTCTTCATTTTGTTCCTGCACAGACACTCCCTTGTGCTTTATTACAAACCTGCATGGAGGAAAGAATCAGGTCCTTCCCTCCAGGTCCCTGGATCACAAAGCTGTTGCACATCTGCAGTGCAGGGGAGATTTATGAGGGGTGCTGGGTTTCCAGGCCCTGGCAGAGGCGTTAGTTGTATGAGACTCCTTGTGAAGCAGCACGCAGGGAGGAAACTGTAACAAGGCTGTGGATTCCTCATTGTCTCAGCCCTGGTGGGCAGGGGTGCAGGACACACAGCAATTCAGATTCACACATCACAGAATCACAGAATGTCAGGGGTTGGAAGGGACCTAGAAGATCATCTAGTCCAACCCCTAATTCACCTAGACCAAGTCACAAAGAATCTTCCCTGACCGGATCCTGGCACAGCAGCCCATGGGTCACATTGCAGGGCTGCAGCATCCCACAGCTCAGGCCTTGACTTCAGTGGCGTGTTTCCTGGGGTAGAGATTGGAGACTGGGGGTCTTTGTGGGCAGCTGAACCCTGAGTAGAGTCCCATATCAGAACAACATCATGTGTACCCATGCCAGGTAGCTGGGAACATAGGCAGTGTGCTGGGAAGAGAAGGACGAATGCAGCATCCTCAGGACTCTTGTTACTGGAAAACCCACGTGTGCAAGCAGGGAGCAGAATTAGATGACAGGAATGATCTCTGCTGCTTCAACAAAAGCATGAGAAAGGACAAATGTCTGCTTCTGAGTTTGTAACTGTCCAAGTGTGGAAGTGACTGAAAAGCACCTGCAGCTCAGCTTGAACTCTGTGCTGTTAGAAACAAAACGGAACTAGGTGGAGTTGTTAATAAAACAGGTCTGAGAATGTTTAGAAGCTATATGAAGCCAGTGAGATAATTTCCCTGCTCCAAGGGGGATCAAATATACCTGTAGCACTGCCACATCTGTTCCACTGGCACGGAGTCCTGAGACTCCCTAAGGATCATCAGCCAGCCATCCAACTGTCATTTTGTAGGATCTACTGGATTTATTCCTGAAAACTGGACAAAGGGAATAAGTGTTTCTTGTCTTCTCTAGGACAGTCCTTCACATATGGAAAACTATTATCAAATATCCTTTCAGAGTTTCTAAAGTGATCAATCAAATTATCTGAGCTGTTTCTGATAGACCACATTCTCTAAATGTCTTGTTCTTTCTAAAAGCCACACAGACCTATATCCAATATTCCAGCTGAATTTTCACCATTGGCTTGCAGAGCTGAGTAATTCCCTGTTACATATGACACTCCTGTAATAACACATCTCAATATGAGATTTGCATTTTAGAAGATTTACCCGCTTTTCTTTGAGTTGTAATGTAGCTCTCACATCCCTTTTTTTTTCAGTCCTTCCACCTCTTCTATGATTCCTCATTTTGTATTTGTGCATTTGGCCTTCTGTTCCTTCAAGTAGTGCTTTGTACATATTGTTACTAAATTCCATCTCAACAGTTTCAGACTGTTTCTCCAATATATTGAGATAATTTTGAATTCTGCCCCCCACCTCCTGCTTCCATCCACTCTCACCTTGGTGTCATGCACAAATTTTATAAGTGCACTCTTCACTCCATCATCTCTGAGGATGGCAAGAAGATACTGGCTAGGTAATAAAATATTTCTTTTAAATGTTGCAAAGATAAATAGTGAGTTAAGCTCTGATAATGAATGCTTCAGGACAAAAAACCTCTGAATGTATCTTAGCTCTGGGACTTCTAACCCCAATTTGTGTGAATAGTTCACATGAGCTACATACTTGAATAAAGACTGGAAAAATGCAACCTTAATTTTTGTGAGGGGCTTTCTTCCTCTGCCAGACTAACTGCAAATGAAAAGGGACTCTGGTAAACTGAAGTATAAAAAGAGCCATATTGGCAGTGTAGGGTTAATTGGCAGTGCAGGGTTAATGGCTGGACCTGATGATCTTGAAGGTCTCTTCCAGCCAAATAATTCTGTGATTCTGTATAACACAGGATAATACTGTGAAGTTTAGTATTCAGGGAATGTACAGCACTAAAACACTTGTCAGTGTTGCAGTATTTTGACATATAAGTGGGACATATCTGAAGCCTTATCTGCCCTCCATTGCCTAGTGCTAGGAATTGGCACAGTGACAGAATTAATCTTGCTCTGGAGTCAAGATGTTACAAAAGTCATCCCTAGTGGAAAAAAATAAAAAGAAAAAAAAAAAGGAAGAGAGAAAAGGAGAAATGGCAACACCTACAGAAGTCTTACAGCCCTGGCTTGGCAATTGCAACATCTATACTCTTGACAAGCCTGGTTTTGTCTGACTCTTGACAAGGTTTTGTCTGAAGTCATGAATGTTCAATTCTTACTCTCAGAGGAAATGTCAAGCAGCACTGGACAAAGAGGATACTTTCCACAGCCTTTGGGGCATTGCCAGTTCTCCCAAATTGCTGTCAACCTTGCCACTGCTCATATGATTTTCCCATCTGTGTCATCTATTGCAAAAATATATTTGTTTGTTTGTTTCTAGGAGGTATTCATTCTGTCTTCACTGGAAGCTGTTTTTTTTCTATATAGGGTTGCTCTCATGCCTGGGTATCTAACTGAAACAAAGAGCTCAAAATACAGCAAAGTCCAACTGTGTGTGTTCTTTATGTGTGATTGGTTTTAGCTGGTGTAATGGTTCTGAATAGTGCTGGATTAACAACCACTGGGACAATGGCTGTTCCCTTTCTTTTCTATATAGCAGATACAGGATCAATGCTGGCTTTACTAAGGTTTCCTTGCTAGGATGTATCTCAGTCCAGCAGGGCTACGAGCAGTGTACTCACTCCTTTGCAGTCCCTGCACCAACCCATTATGCAGATACCTCTTACAAGTGCAAACTTGCAAGGTTGGTCATAACCTGTGCTGTGGACTCTGATCCACTATGGCCATTTCACAGACAGCTATTGAAAGGCTTCAGGGGACTGAGCAGCTTGGCCAGAGATGTCTGGCAGAGACTGGGAGCTGTGTGTGGTGTTCCCAGCTGCCTGAGGCTGCCAGCTCTCCCAGCAGATGCGTGGAGAGCTTGCTTGTGGCAGCACCAGTCTGAATGCTTCTGGGCTTTTCCCGAGGAAGAAGAGGAAATTCTTGGCAGGGAGATTTACATGGGAAGGGGACAACTGGTTCCACATTGAAAAGAGGCTTTTGCTCAGATTATTTATTTATTCAAAGTCTTCTCAGCTCTAGGTAATGTCTCTCCCTATGGGGTGTGCAGAATAAAAGCACAGCTCTGTCAGAGTTTCCTACATTGAAGATGTTCCTCTCTGAAGACTTTATTCTTCTTGGAAGGAGAAACTTCTCCACTAGGTAAGTCTCAAATGCAGGCCTCTGCCGTGTCTGTAGGTGCAAGCCCTTTGGTTCTGCATTTCTTAGGATCTAAGAAGCACATTGACACCTCTCAGACATGTATCAGCTACTGCCTCAAGCTCCTGCCAGGGCCCTTCTTCCTTGGCTGATGGGTAGGGTGTGACAGTCTTGTCAGGACCTTTTCTGTCTCTTGGAGGCACTTTATTTTGAGCCTTTTTTTTTTCTGTGAAGCAGCACAGTACAATTTTTCAAGAACTAAAATACTGACACATGCAGACTGACCCTGACAAGTGCTCAAGATCTGAACTGTTCAGGTTCTTCAGATGCAAACTCCCCATATTTCTTCTGTCACGCTTTTCATGGTCAATCATTTAAGCTCATGGCTAAGCAAATTCAGCTGCTGAAGTACCAGTGGGATCCTGAACTAATTTGGTGTCCCATCAAATTCTTTGCTATAGCCATGAATTCTTAATGTTATAGTGAGGAAAGGCTAAAAACCAGCTCTCCTGGGTGTTTTGGGCCTGCTGATGGTTTTTTTGGCTTTTAGAACAGAAAATCTAACTAAAATAATAATCTTATGAACTACCTCATTTTTCCTGTTTATTATTGTTACTCAAGCACATGGTATGCTTGAAGATAACCTAGCCAAGAAAGCAGCATAGACAGCAAGCAAACACTATGGAGAGCCAGCACAGAGCATCATGATCTAACCCAGGGAAACTCCAGCTGCTTGGTTAATGATTGTTATTTAGTCACATGCCAGAAAACGTGATTAATTGCAACAAGAAAATGCACTGCCCTCTGTTGAATTTAAAAGAAGTTTGCCTGCCAGGAAGAAAGAAAAAAATCTGTGAAGGTGATAAACTGAAATAGAAGCAGGAAAGAGAAAGGTAAAAGCTAGAAGTGGTCCTTCAGTAGATGAGGCATCCCATTGCATCCGGCCTCTAGCAGGGTGGCATCAGAAAGCAAGGAAAAACACAACACCCAAGCACAGAGGATGCTGCACTTGTTTCTGGCTGAAACTCTGTACCAGTGGCTGGAGGAGGTGCGGGAGCACAGGGAGATACTTCCCAAGCACAGGGTTTCTCTGCAGTGTGCAGCTGCATGTCTGGCTGAGGCTGAGCAACACAGCCCTCTTCCTGATGGGATCCTTGCCTTCAGCTGCAACCATGTCATAGAGCTGCCATCTCCCTTGCACTCCATCAGCAAAAGCTCTGGGTCTCAAGTGCCCCATGGCATGTAGAATAGCAGGATCCTGGATGAACAGATGACAAAGAATGGTTTAGGTGAGGCATTGCCAGGCTTGGCAAGGGCTCTAGTGGTTAAAGGCAGGATTTCTGCTGGTGCTCCACACAATCTATGACTGTGAAGGTCAATATTGTGTATTCACATTTGTCTTGCCACTGTCACACAGCACCTCTGTGGGTACACCTGCGTCCCTAGGAATTTACTGACCTCTTCTGCAACAAGGGCAAATGTTTTTTACTGTGCAGTAGAGTAAGGATGTTTGTTCATGTAATATTGTCCTGGGACATCCATCTAGAAGGGATAACCCAGTACAAAAGGAAAATAAGTATCCAGCAGAAGTGTGACTTGAAAAGATGTGATGCCAGAAATCGTGCTTTTCTTGTTCAGCATCACAGAATTTTCTATTTCCAGCATTGTAGCAGGTAGTATTTCCTAAAATGTGGGGATTTTCCCTCTTTAACAAGTGAAGCATGAGAGGCTCCTGTGGGAAGGCATGATCCTCATGCTGGGCTTTCTGACAAAACTAGTATATGCCTGTTCATAACCAAGCAGAGGGCATGCCCTCTCTTTTTTGATTCTCCCCTTCCTTCCTCTTCCTCCTCTTCCTCTTCCCGTGCCTCCCTTCCCATTGCCTCTGCAGCCACCCTTATCCTCCCTGCAGACAAGCCTTTGGGGCTGACAGTGGCCCCATGAGCATTTCCATGCACAAAGTGATAGCTTTCAGGACTGTTCTGTGCAAAGTAAACCCAGAAGTGCAGTATTCTCTGCAAATGCCTGGTTTTGCTCTCCACTGTATATTACCAGCTTCCAGTGAGAGAAGGAGCTGTATGGGAAACCTGATTCTCAATTCAATTTTTCTCTGTTGTAGTAACATTGGCTTTCTACAGAGTTAGCCTTAATTTACACCAGTGCATGTGAGATCACAAATGGACAAAGCATCTCTTTCTTGGACTTATTGAAGGATGACCTTGCTGGGGAATTCCTGAGGCAGAAAGTGTCATTTCAATAGCGAGGGCCTCGTTTACAGCTGCATATGCTGGAAGAATCTAATTTACAAGTAAAAGCAAAATCATTATTTGACCATGAGGAGCATGTCTCTCTTAGTTCAAAAAGAGTTTTGAAAGATAGAGAAAACAGTGATACTCTGAGAGAATGAGAAAAGAAAAAGGATCTTAACCTCAGTTCACAAACTCACAGACCTTCATCTCACACAAACAGAACAGAAGATTCTTTTATTTGCCATTTGACTTCTTGGAAGAAAACACTTGCTTCGCTACCTGAAGCTCATGAAGGAACAAAGGGGATGGAAAATACACGGTCTCTGCAGGGTAATCCCAGTTTCTCTTTCAAGTTACTTTGTGTGATAAGTGTCAGGGCCAAGTTCAGTGTGGTTCAGTCATGTTACACGGTGGGTGGATCTGGCTATTTCTGTTGGAAGAGAAACAGCGTAAAACTGATTTCTCCAGGTTTGCCAGTTTTGGCCCTATTTTCAGAAAGTGTCTTTCATGATATCAACAGATGATGAAAAAGGTTTGAAGCCAAAAGTGTCATGAAGGCTACAAACAGGGTCAATTTCCATCCCCTGTCGTAAATGAGCCTATTTACTCTCTGTTCCAAAGTACTGAAAGATTAAATTTGGGAGAAATCAATATGTGACATCTAGAGGGTATGTGAACTGAAATAGCTGTGAGCATCCCTTTTCCCACTTACTTGAAGTATTTTCTTGAGTGCAATACAGAAGACCTGTGCAATTTATTATACTGATTGTAGGATCCAAACACTGAATTTTCAAACTGGCAAATATGCAAATGAACATGATAAAGTAATGTATTTGTTGATTACATGGTCCGTGTGAAAAGACTGCTTTTAATTGTTGTGGAATAATTACTGGAGGTGACATAGAAATTAAACTTATATTAAAGATACATTGTTCACACATGAAGGAAAGGTGCAGCATTGAAGAAGCTTCCAGGGAGGGCTGTACAGCTGCAGCTGGTGTACAAGCTATCCATTCCGTGGTGGTTTCCTGAGCAACACTGCCTGTAAAACAGCACAGAGGATGGGTTGGAGTGAAGACAACTATGGCGGCCACCCCTCACTGAGTTTTCACCCTGAATTTTCTTATTCTACACCTTTAATAGTGAAGTGAGAGAATTTTACACCAACATAAAAAAGGTTTGTATGACCAGAGTCTCTCGAGCCCCACCATGAAGGTATAAAATAGCATAAAAATGGTTTAAGAAAGTGGGAATTCTAGGGAAGACATCATCATGAACAAGTCAGGGCAGATCCCATCGCAGACCACCTCTGACTTCCAGGATCATTTGGATCATTTGATGAGCTGAGCCTCTCTTCCCCCATAGGGTTGCCTTTGGTTAAGATCTGGATTATACTGAATGTTTACTCAGATAAAGTTAGAAATCTCTGTTTTCTGTTTTCATATGCTGTATTATTTGCAATCTTGCACATGCTTTTGCAGACAGTGTATTTATCACCAGCAATCCATAAGAACCCACATTTCTGTTGCTTCAATAAACTGCACTATTCATGCTGCCAGACACAAAAGTCTCTCACTGGGCCCTGACAATTCTTTACTGTGCATGTGAGACCATGAAGCACGACTAGACAGGGGGTGCAGCATGCTACTAGTGAATCCAGATCATGAGAATTCAAAAACATTGAATGTGACTAGATGAATAGTGCCAAATTTGATATCACTCAACCTAAACCTAGCTGCCCCAGCCCCTCTTGTATCCAAGGACAAGCTGGAATGCAAGGAGGGGGTATTTTCTGCCAAATCATCTTTTAGCATGACAACTTCACAGTGCAAAATATTCTTAAGCAATACCTGAAAGTACAATCTCTAACACTAAGAAAAAGGTATCACTGGGGTTTATTTGTTTAGCCTCAGTTGTAATATAAAAATAAGACATGGTGCTAGGGCAGGTATGTGGGGAGCAATGTCCTTCACCAGGTGCGGAGGAGTCTTTGGACTTGTAGAGCATCAGTAATGGTCAGACTGCACCATGGCCAGGAGAAAGTGTGTTGAACAGGTTGCTATGGGCAGCATACAGCTTGTGAGGCATGGGCTCCACTGTGTGCATCTGAGCTGGAGCCAACAATCTGAACATGGAGAGTGATATTTAAAGAAATAATAATGAATCAAAGACATCTGAGCTGTATTCAGCCTGCCCTCTGTGATACCTCTGGAAGTCATGTCATTGTCAATGACAAAGCTGCTCCTAGAGGAAACTGGAGACCTGCTTTCCATGTCTCAGACTGAAAATACTTTCTTTAACTCCTATTACAAGAGAAGCAGAGAAGTAAGGAGATGCTGTCCACTATCATCTGACACTAAGGATTTGTATATCAAGGAAATGTTTTCTGTCTCTACCCCTCTGAATCATATACAATCACTGAAGAGAAGCATTTAGAATCCTTAGGTTGAGCACTTGCTAAGCATCAGGTTCTCTGTGCCACCTGTTCAAGAAGCCAGGGTCTGACATCCTGAGGCGCTGGAGATTTGAATCACTTACCAGTCTTTTAAATTCAGGCATTGCAGAGACAGGCTGAATGTGGTGCAGTAATTTTGGAAGGGAAAGTCCTCTCGTCTCCCCTCCTACCACACTTCCTCCAGTTCTCTTTACATTTTTGCATTCTTTATCTCTTATTCTTTCACATTCCCTGTGGTGAGTTGATGATAGTGTAATTAGCTAGGAAAGATTTTATTCAAAAAGATAAGCAAAACCTGATTCTAGTAGGACACTGACTCAGGGAAACCTGTATCTTGCTCTCCAGGAATCTTATAGGGTAATTTAGATGCATTTTTTATGCTTTTCTCTAGCAAAACTGTATCATAGATAGATAAGCCCAAATTACTTGAGTGTGGCCTTACTGATTTGGATTATGAATTTGAATAGACAAAGCATCAGTTGAGATTAGAGCACCATTGTGTGATGTGTTCACATCTGTCTTTGCTGCTCAAAAATAGACTTTTGTATTATGCATTAGCATGCAGTGTTTACCCCTAGCCTCAAATGACTTACAGTGCTACAGCTGCACACCACTGCAATATCATCCTGCTCAAGAGGAAAGGATGGAATTTCCTGCCCTGTCTCAGACCATAGATCATCAATCTCTACCTCTTCTGGCAGCTAAGAAGACTCCAGCATGACCCTCAGAATTCAGATAAATGCAGTGAAGGGGGATGAAATTACCTCAATCAAAGGTGAGGTCATTGTTTCAGCAAGTCTCACTCCGTGGCCGATTGTCTCTTTCATCTGTCATCACTCTCCTATGAAAGATGCTTCTGAGGCATATTATATTCTGATATCCAGTCATCAGCCTACAGAATGCCTCAAGGGGTTTGTTTTATGCTGCTGAAGTTCAGTCCAATACGCTGAGTGAGTCAGCTCAGGAAGAATAGTTGGCAACAGGACTGCAGTTTGTACTGGCTGCTGCCATCTTTAGCAGGAGGCTACCAAAGGCTGAGTTGTTCTTTCTTTGCCTTCACCACCCATAGTAAAAGAATCTGTTTCCTCTCTTTGTAGAACTGAACGACTTAGACTTAATTTAATAGAGGGGAAGGGCTTCCAGATTTGGATTATTTGCCTTGGAAGCACAAGGGCTTCAATTGGTACTGCAAGCCCATATGAGGAAATGCAGCATTTATAATATCTGCATCACATAATGGAATGTGTTGATCGATCTCTGATGAGGAAACAGCAAAAAAACTCTCCTATTAGAGGAAACAGCCATTGCTTTATCCTTCAGAAATGAAGTATCTTCTCGATATCAATGGATGGGATGAGAGAGATTTAGTTCTAAAAGGCCTGAATGTATTCAGACCTTTCATGGCAAACCTTTTGGTCGGCAAGGTGACACACTGTTTTCAAGGTAAAATGTGCACGATACAATATTTGCTACTTGGGGTTTTAACAGCTCAAAAAACATTCTTGGAGGGTAACAAAATTTTCTGGAAGTGAGCCACTTTCAAACGCTACTGCCAGCACGTCTGCCTACTCTGGGTAGCATCAGAAACTGTACTGAAAAATTAAACAAACATAGTTCTTGGCATCTAAACAGATGGAAAGGACATGTTGACTCCCAAGTCTTTAGCTGGGGAGGTAGTCTGTTTCTCATTGTTACCACTGTGCAGCGAGGAATTGCAAAACACCCACACAGATTTTCAGACCTGCTAGCTGCACTTAACCTTTAATCCTGCAAGTACTCAGCCATGAGCATATAATTTTAAACGTTTGAGTAGTCCAACTGACTCCAGTGGGAATATGCACTGAATGAAGTTAAACATTTGCATAAATGTTTCCAGGATTGGTATCTTTCACTACAAACACAATTCTTGCACTAAAAACACAAACTCTGAGTACTCAGCTCAAGCTCTCAAGGCATTAGTTGACCCACATCCTTTGCAGATGTATGTTAAATTTCATGTTAATGTGTCTTTTCTATGGTATAAAATATCTTACATTAGGCTGCTGACTAACCTTTCTCGTGAGCCAGGAGGTATGATAAGACTTTCTGACATAGGTTTGAAAGCATCTAAGCTGAACTGGATCAGCAACATAATAGTTTTTGTGTATTAAAGTTGTTCAGGTGACTTGATCAGGTTTTTGGTATTTTAAGTTTTAAAAGCGTATTTTCTGTATTTTAGACCTGATCAAAAAAACCTTCCTGTCTGTGCAAGGACAAGATTGCTTGCATGAGTAAGGGACTGACTCACTTATTCCTAAAGGTGAGGAGTGCTTTCCATTTCACTGTGAGGATTTGTTCACTCTGATGAGGTCATTTAACTCTGGAAAAGGATGAGCAACTTCATGGTCTTTAGTTACAAGAAGATGAACACTAATGCTCTGAATTGGACTCTGCAGTTGCATCTGGTTTTATACCCACTCTCAAATAAATTAGGTGAAATTTCCTCTGGTTTACACTCTAGCTAACTAGATCAGAATTTGGCCCATCAAATCTCTGCATTACAGATCAAAGGCAAAGTTTTGGATGATTCCTTCTGTAAATTTCACTCCTATTTGTACTCTCACATGCTTCATCTCTTTTGCTTGAAGGGCTGTGGTTAATACAGGAGCATTTATATTTGGTGAATCATTCTAGTAATGTTGGTCTTAAAATATGCAAGTATTTTCTTTTGAAATGCACAGGAGGAATAATTTTAAAAAATGTTACATTTTAATGAATTATTTGCTTTAATTGAAGTGCTTTCCCCCCCCCCCACTTTTGTTTTGCTGACTAAACACATTAGGACTTTGGAGTCAAAGAGGTATGTGCATGTGAATGCATTGTAATAGAACAGGCAGCTTTTCCTAGAGTTGAAGTGATGTAACATTTTCCATTCTAAACCTCTGTGTTTTCTGTGGTCTCTGAAATATAAATGATTCAGGATGAAATCTGCCAGATTGGGACTTTGTCCAAATGTGAATATTTTGGAAAAATTTGAACAAAACTGGTTCAGCCAGTTCAGAATATCGGGGGGGCTGGGGGGTGTTTCTTGAGCTGAATAAGGGTGTTTTTTTTGAGCATTTCTGTAACTTTATCAGCAGAAAGCTGAACTATGAACTCTGACATGGAAGACGTCTTCCTTGAAGTAGACATATATTTGCTTGTTCAAGAAGAAATTATTTTTGATTTGACTGAGTTACAAACCTTTGAAATCTACGATTGAGCATGTGCAATGGATTATTTCAGAAAGCGTGTGAAGTGTGCAGCTACAGAAGGATTTTCTGTACATGCATGGCTGACTAATTTTGCTAGAAAGGGGAAAATCTATCTAAGCACATTGCTAAAATCAGTGAAAATACCTGGGGCTGCAGGGAGACCTTTGAAGACTGTCCCAAGATCTTTTAGACTGTGAAAAGGGCAAGAAAAGGTTCTGTAGGCTTTGCGAGGTGTTAAAAGAGTAAATAAATGGGATTACGGCTCCAGAATTGATCGCTTCACACACACAAGTGTACGATGTTTTCTGCGGGGAAGCAGGGCGTGCACAGCACCCCCTCCCTCAGCAGGTCTGACTGATGAAGGAATTCCCCAGCAGCAGGGAAGCCGCTTCTTCATCTCATGTCTAGCTGATTGCACAGCTTAAGCGGCAGGAGTTTGTCAGGGTGGTCACATTCTTGGGCTGCTGAGAATGCCCTGAACTGTATAGAAAGCCTTGCTAATTAAAATTCAGCCTTTGGGATGGTGTGTGTGTGTGTGTGTGCTCGCGCGCGCGTGTGTGCGTCTTTTCAGATGCAGACACAATCAGTGCTTTTGCAGGAACTGCTTTTGATTGCATCAAAAACTTTTTGGATAAATCAAAACGCCTCACCTAGAGCATCTGTGCATCTCCCAGCAGCCCACACTCTCCAGGGTGCCTCACTTCAATAGGTGCCAGTTATTTCATTCATATCCTTGGATTTTCCACAAATTGAGTGTCTCTCTCCAACTCCCTCCAAAATCAAGAATTGTGATGCTGAGTTTATTCAAACAGTCATTTGTTTCGAAGAAAGAGTTCTCTTTATTTTATTTTACACTCCCTGAACAAACGCTTCTTTGGGATTTCTTCCTTTGTCTTTTCACCCATCCTTTCTCTCCGCCAGGGCCTGGCAAGTGAGAAGGTCTGCAGTTGTTCACTGTAATCTCTATATGCCAGACAACTTCTGTCCAGGCAGTGCCAACACGGGCAAGCATCACTTTCTTGACATGGCTGTCAGCAGAGAGACTTGTGCTGGAGAGCAGGTGAACTTTTAACGCCGTTTCTTTTGGCTGCTGGATCTTTTCCTGCTTGTGCAACAGAATTTGTGCCAGAGTCCTGACACGTCCTGGCATGGCTCGGTGAACAGTCTTCTGCAGAGGCTCTGTAACTGCTGGTGCAGCTGGACTGGCAGGAGTCTGGAATCAGTATGGACAGAAGGAGGATAGAGATGTGGGATATAATCAGAATGGGTGGCAGTAAAAAGGCCTATTGATAAAACATGGAGAGATGACAGAGGAAACCTTTGAAAACCAGGAATGTTCTGCTTTGAATGGATACTGTGGCTCTGAAACAGAGGTCCTTTTTTTTGACTGTTAGGGAATGTGTCTCTTCCCTTCTTAGTTTCGTGTTCTCATTTATTCATGTCTCACAGTAGGATGAGATAGTGGCAAATGCCAAACAACAAGAAACTCAGTGGTGTGGAAAACAGCAGCGTGAGCCGTGCATGCACAAGTCAGAGATAGATGCACAGCGAGAGCTGGCAGCACTGCAGCAGCTGTCCTGAGGTGTTTAAGGGTGGAGCTGGGTAAGAAGAAATAAAGGTAATTTTGCCAGGCAATAACCCTATACCAACAGATCATCCCCTGAGAGTGGAGCCTTTCTTGTCCCTCTTGGGGCCCACACAGGGTGGCCATTCTTCCAGGCTGGGCACTGCTGACTCCACAAGTGCAAGGGGAGCAGGTGTGTGATGTCAGTGGGTGGTGGGGTTGTCCGGACTGATGTCTTCCACATAGTCTTGAAAGAATCTCTTAAATAATTTAAGGCAGAGACTTATCAAATGAGATGCAGATCACTGCCAGACAGAGAACACTGGACATCATCCAACACGACTTTGCTTTCTCGCCTTTGAGGTTCAATGAACCTCACTACCTTCCTTAAATGGACAGCACTTTCTTAAAGCATGTTCTCCATTCCCTGCTGTTCAGCGAGAGCAGTGGGGAGCGAGGTAAGACATACATACGATTTGTGGGAGTCAGTCATGACTTTCTGTGGACTTAGGAGTCTCTATAGAATCATAGAATAATTTGGGTGGAAGAGACCTTTAAGATCATCAAGTCCAGCCATTAACCCTACACTGCCAGGGTCCCTAAACCATGTCCCCCGGCACCACATCCACACGGTTTTTAAACACCTCCAAGGATGGGGATTCAACCACCTCCCTGGGCAGCCCATTCCAATGCCCAACCACACTGTCCGTAAAGAAATTCTTCCTATCTAACCTAAATTTCCTTTGGCTCAACTTGAAGCCATTGCCCCTCGTCAGACAGTATGGGTGGGAGACAACCCAAAGGAGGAGCGGTCAGCACATCGGCGGGGTACCGCGGTGCTCGCATCCACCGGCAAACCCTGGGAGCCGGGGTCAGGCTCCTGTCGGCGGTGCCGCTCCCGGCGCTGCCCCCGCTGCCGCTCCGCAGGGACCCCGCACGGCGCTCCCCGGAGAGCGGCCGCAGACGCTTCGCCGCCACTCGCAGCCCGAGGCAGGGAGGGGGCTGGCGGCGGCGGGCGGCCCTCGGAGCGGCTCCGAAGCCACGTCGGGGCTCCGGCGCTCGCCGCTCCGGGATCGGGCCGCCCGCTCCGGCCGCCCACCGCGGAAGGCGCGGCCGAGGACGGCGCTGCCGGAGCGGGGTCACCCCGAGGGGGGGAAGAAGTGGGGAGCGGCCGCCCCCCGCCCTTTGGTCGCGGCGCAGCGGTCCCCATCTCCCGGGGCTGCGGCAGCGAGCACCGCTCAGGCGGCCACGGGGGAGCCCGGCAGCCGGCGGTAAGAAGGGGGCGGCGCGGGAGGGAGGGAGGGGTGGGGTGGGCAGGACGGGGCGGGCGGGGCCGGGTCGGACCGGTGCGAGGCGGCGGGGCCGGGAGGGGAGTGCGGAGGGGTCCGGCGGCCCGGCGTGCTGCAACCATGGCGACGCCGCTAGTCCCGCCCCGCCCCGCTCCGCCCCCCTCGGGGCCGGGCGGTGCGGGATTGGTCGGGGGGCGGGCGCTCGCCCTCTGCCCCCTGACCCTGCGCGGCGGCGGCAGCAGCGGAGGCGGTGGCTGGTGCTGGCCGTTTCCTGGTGGCCTGGCGGCGGCGCGGGAGGGAGGATGCGGCGCAGGTCTCGGCTGCTGCTCTGCTTCGCCTTCCTCTGGGTGCTGGGCATCGCCTACTACATGTACTCGGGCGGCAGCGCCGCGCTGGCCGGCGGCGGCGGGAGGAAGGTGAGAGCTGAGCCCGGAGCCTCGCACGGGTCGGGCGGGGAAGGTGCGCCCGGTCCCTGCCCCGTCGGCGGGGAGGCTCGGAGCGGAGCGGTAGCGGTGGCAGCGCTGCCTGGTCCCCGGGGCAGGGTGGGTGCGGGAGATGATGTGACCCTCGCGGGGCGGGGAGCGCTTCGCTTTCAGGCGGCGTGAAACTGCCCCCGGGGCTTCTCCTTCCCTACCCTCCCGCCCTGCCGCCCGCTCTCCCTGCCGCCCGCCCTTGCCCATCCCGTTTCCCGGAGGCAGATGGCTTCTTTGTGGACTTCAGACCGCTTTCAGCCTCGTCACGCCGCTCCCTGTCCAACTGCGGGCGGCCACGTCCCGGGCCGGGGGAAGTTGGAGTAGGAGGGGAGAGCGGGGCGGGCGGCGGGGCTGGGGGGGACCCGGCTCGGCTCCGTTCCCCTCCCGGCAGATCGCTTCTGCCTCTTCCTGCCTTCCCCCGCTGGCACCGGAGCCGCTTGGACTCGTGTTCCTACCCAGAGGATACGCGAGGATCGGAGCTGCAAACGCATTTTCCCCTTTCTGTTCTCTCCTGGATGCACAGCGCTTTCCTGTCTCCTTAGCGCTACCCCCGACAAGACACCGTTTTCTGGTGGGTTTTGCAATAATTCAGGAAATAGCTGGATTTGTCACGTTCCTTGGCTGCTTGGAAGGTCTGTCTCTGCTTTTAACGGCTCGGTTACTAGTGCTCAGAAGTTGTCTTTTGACAGGAGAGGAGCAGTTTTTCATTATGTATCAGATTTAGTAATTTTTTTTTTTCAATGTCTTGAAATAATTGATCAGGAAAAGAGCTGGAAGTTAAGCATGTATGTCATAGCTCATGTTTGTATCAATCAAAACAGGTTTTTGGTTTTGTGGCATGATGTGGGACGTGGTGACTTTTTTCCCTGTTTAGAAATGCTAGTAAGTGCTTTTATTTTATTTATTTTTTTTAATGGGCTTTTTTCTTCCCAAAGACTAGCAACGCAAAGAGCTTTTACAAGTTGTTATTTAAGCTTTATATTTTGGAATAAGAAAGGTGAGAAAAACCAAACAACCAAACCAAGGGGGAAATGGGAAGAGGGCAGGTGAGAACAGTGCATCATACTCAAGCAGTGTTATTTGCTAATAAATGGTAGTCTGCTGCTAAACATAGTGTTTAAGTCTAGTAGTGTATAAGGAGAGTAATCTTTTTCCATTGCTTTGATGCAGTTGGGTCACCAATGCATATATTCCTGTTGATGGATCCAATCTGATGATTGAATGGACCAGTGTGGAGATTGGTTGCTGTGGCAGGTTGTGGATGTAAATACATGCATGGTGACTCTGAAGATGACTTACAAGAGCAATGGTCTAGAGGATGAGTTGCTGCTGGTTGATAACTCTCTACCTGTTCTGATGGGTCCTATTTTATTTTCTCCCTGTAGCTTTGGAATGTGTTCAACAGCAACTTCTGGCATAATGTATTAAAGTGAGAAGTGTGTATTCCTAAATACAAGCTTCTGGTTCTTCAAAGATACAGCAGCAGAATAGATCAAGCATGTGATAAAAAGTAAGACATTAGCCTGAAGCCTTTCTTGAAGATCCACCAGAGTATATATGGGAAGTAAAAGCAATCTTAGGCTGCTGCTGCTGTATAATGGAATAAAGAAAGACTATCAAGGCAAATATATCTGCAGATAAGGAAGTATATTTTTAACTCTTCCGGAGTGTTTCATTTGGAGTTTCCAGGCAGATTTTCAACTCTGTTCAATTAATTTTTACTGCTGAGGAATGGGGATAGTGTTTTGCCCAAGGGCACCTAGAAGACTAGGTGAGAATAAAATAGAAAATAAGGGTTTTTTGAGTCTGGTACTTAATATTCTAAAACCTGCTGCTGTTTATTGTTGATATTAGTAGGAGTTTTTATTATGGTTTTAAGAGATCTATGATCTTGATACTTGCTTCAGTAGCATGTTTGAAATCACTGCACAAAATTTAGTAAGACTTACTGGCCTGGGCAATTTGGAGAGTTTAGTAAAGATAATGTAAAGAAAATTAGATGTTTCTTAGGCCTGAGTTGAAGCTCATTGCTAGGTTTTAAAATGTGAAAGTTTATAGTAAGGAAGAAAGTAGGAACTGTGACCACAAGAAACAAGAGGGGAAATTAACAATTACGTGTGGATTGGTGATTTAGGATTCTATTTTCTGTCAGTGAAGCGTAAAATTTAATCCTGGGCCTCAGCAAATGTAAGTAGAGGAAGATGTGTGTAGTGTAATAGCTTCTGGATCTCAATAAAAGGCTTATTAACTTAGTGTCAGACCCTGGTATAAAGCAAAAACACAAACTGTCTTAAACTTATGAACAGAAACCCTGCTATAGTAAATTTCTTGGTATGTATCACTTGATGTAGTCCTTATTAGTTGCTCAGTGTTTCAGTATAATGGGAACAGCTGCTTACACAGGAACATCCCTTTTAATGAATTGTAGTCTCTGCCATGTTCAGTCTGTAGAAGTACAAAAGCCAGGAGGGGATAGTTCTTCATCAGAGTAAGGAGTTTGCATGTTAATTACAGATCTGGTTATGCAAACAATGTTGGTGGGTTTTTTTCCACAAGAATTTTTCTTCCATACGTAGACCTAGCTTGTTACCCAGATGCACGGGACTTGTTTGGTATGGCAGCCAGTCCCGTGCCATGATGCACACCAATTCTCTCCAGCAGAGCTGAAGATGTTTGCCCTTTGCCAAGATTGCACCCAACTAGGAGAAAGAGAGTGTGGTTGGCTGGGGTGGTTTGTTTTTGGTTTTTTTCTTTGCTTTTCTTGTTAGTGTCAGTTAGTATAAGATTCTGCTCATTTTCCTTCTCCATTCCTCATCCTTTCTAATGAGGCCTATGAAGCTATTTGGATGTTGCAGTGTGTGGTACAGCTTTGCTGAGTTTATGGTCCCACACAAAAACAGCACACAAAGTAGAAGCTGTCTCATTGGTAATGTGTAAATAATAATAGGAAAGGTGCAGTGCTTCTCAGTGTGGACCTAGGCATAAAAACTGTAGTAGAAAGAAGCGATGTCTTCCACATCTGAAATGTAGGGTGTGACAAACTTTTTCATTCAAATGTTCTTGAAGGGGCAAGAAATGTTTGTTTTGGTTTTTTTTCCTCTCCCCTCCAGTGAATCTGTAATTAAAATATAGTAAGAATGAGTGCCATGGGCTCGGCTCACTCCTTTTCCAGACAGATCACTGGGTTGTCTGTTGGAGTGAGTCTGGTTCACTCGTTGAAAGGTTAGCGAAGCAGTTCCCAGAACAGAGGCTGTGACAGAAGGAAGCAAATTGTAAGCCCAGCAGTTGTGAGGCTGAGAAAAACATGGACTACTTTTGCATTCTCTGAAAGTGTTTTATATTACAAAGCCTTTGGAGACTGGAACTTCCCTTGTTTTTGTAGATGGATTTCCTAACCTGCAGCAAAAATGGTTCCTGTCTCAGACTTGGTGAAATGCAGCAGCTTCTGGTCAGAAAGCTGCTTCATACCCTCTCAGACCAAAATAATGATGTGATTCCCTCCAAAGACTGGAGTGAATTTGAACTTGTGTGTTTGTCACACAGGTTCTGAGTTCTTTAACCACGAAGAGTAAAGGTGACAGAGCCTGGCAGGGGCTGCCCAGGGGGGTTGTGGAGTCTCCTGCTCTGGAGACATTCCAGACCTACCTGGATCTGTTCCTGGGTGACTTGGTCTAGGTGATCCTGCTCAGGCAGGGGGGTTGGACTAGATGATCATCTAGCTCCCTTCCAACCCCTAATGTCTGTGAATCTTTTGCACAATAGAGTGACCCGACTGAAAAATAAACAAAAAACCCAGCCAAAAACTCCATCTGTTTTCTAAACATCTTACTCTTGTGGTCATTAAGAGAGTAGCCCCATGTAATTGAGCCCTTCAGGCAGGGCAGAGGAGTGTTTGCAGGAAAGCACCAAAAGCTTCACTGCTGCCCGGAGTGAAAGCCCTGAGAGAGGCTGGAGGCAGGAGGGAGGTGGACAGTGGCAAGGGAAGGCACCAGGAGGGGCTCTCTAGGTGAAGCCCACAGCTGAGCCAAGCTTTGGAGCCTCCTGGGTTTCGGTGCTCAAGTGCTGTGAGGCTCTTGATTTGATGCTCCATCAAGAATGTTAGTTGCTTTCATGATAAGCCTCTGTCCCCTCCCACCCCATCTTTGCTGTCCAGAGGAGGAGGCTAAAATCGGCCTTTCAGTAATGGGAGGTGGGCAACTTCTTGAAGTTAGAAACGTCTTTTTCACCATTTTTCCCTAAAAACAAACGAACAAAACAACAATAAAACCAACCAAACAAAACCCCATCCAAACAACAACAAAGCCCTGCCCAAAGACCCCAAACACCCCATCTAAAAAGCAAACAAAACCCCAGATCCTACCAAAACCAAACCCACAAACCACCTCGAACCAGAGGCTTCCTACTGACTTGTCTCGCCAGATTTCCCGGGTATGGAGAGAGAAGGAGCTGAAGAACTCTGCTTTGGGGTTGGTTGTGCCACAAGGAGGCAGGCTGCTCCTGCCCTGCTGCTTTGCTGCTGCTTTTCCTTCCCATAGCCGGGCAGGTTTTTCATTTTTCACTCTGGGGCAAGCTGCTTTGAGCTGGTCACATCCTGGAGAGAGGAAATAAATCCAAAGGCAAAAAGTGATGCACTGCCTTGAGTACGTGGCTGATTACAAGTGATGGGATCACTGAGGAAAGCAGGGGGGAAAGCAGCAGTCTTTGTACATCCTTGTTCTGCAAGGATAAAACTTTACAATAATTCCTTTTGCCATATACAAAGCTTTATTTTCCTGTTTCTAACCTCTTTTTGGAACCCCTGAACTATTTCAGTGAATGCTAAATGAGGCTCTTATTGCCATTTTATGTAATGACATGCACAGGAGAGTGAAAGTGCTACACGTGCCACAGATTTAGTGTACCTGTTTTGTTTTGAATGTTTATGTAGAAGAAAAGGGGAGATGTGTGTTAACTTTAGGTTCATTAACATGTTTTTGTAAGCTATAAATCTGCAGAATGTAGCTTCTTTTGACTCTTTCTTTCAAGGTGTGTGTAGCCAAGAGACCTGCTTTTTGCAAGGGGTTTAAAAGTGACCTCTGCAATTCTGTTCTTTACATCCGAGGAAGGCATTGCCTGTTTTAATCACTCAATACTAAGATTGGTTTGCCACGCTGACATTTTAAAATGTAACTTCAGGCCTGATGTGATGTGATGCTGGATGTGATTTCTGATGTGTTTCTTGATGTTTAGACAAGTGAAGTTAAGAAAAATTATCTTCTGTCCTTTTTCTGGCATTCGTTTCCTAGAAGTTGCAAGGATAGAAAATGAGATTCCTCTGTATAGCAAGTTACAAGTTCTGCTAATGGATGTTTTCTTATATACAATTCAGTGGTAAATGGGAAAGAAATTAAATGCCCAGGCTTTTCAATAATAAAGCTGTCCTCCTCTTGCTAGAATGTAAAATGAGTCTCTGAAGTTTGTCATACACGTATATTTTCTTAACCTAATATATGTAACTTGACAAAATGACTGTCTTGTCAATTCAGTCATTTATATTTGTGGACTACTTCATGAACTGTAACTTTGAGTGTGATGAAAAGACAGATGCAAATTTTTTTTTGCCTGATGCAAATTTTTTTGCAGTCTATTTAGGTGTGTGTGGTCATATTGAGATCTTTTTTCCCCTGCTATTTGAAATGCTTCACTGTTCTGGTTTGGTTTTGTTGGTTTTTTTTCCCCTGTTGAAATAGAGGGATAGTAAGAAATTAATGCTTAGCTGGAATACTGTTGTATAGTCAACCTGCCAGATAAGAAACTGATGACTCTGGCTTTGGTACAGATGCTCCAGATTACAGATAGCTGTTTTGTTTCACTAATGGAGAAGCAGAGCAAGGACTGCAGTGAGGGCAGCAGTGGTTGTGGAAACAAGAATGACTTTGGCAGTAGTTTAATCAGAAAAAGGGTAGTTAACCAGCTTTTCCCCTAGTTTTTCCTTTCTCCATCTTAGTGTTGCTGCTGTGGTTTGCTGTTCACTGTGATCTCTGTGCACAGAGTCTCTAAGTTGTAGTGATGTCCTTGGACAGATGCAGTTTAAAAATACAGTACACTAAGTGTGCCATGTACCCTACCTGTTCTGTCTCGACAGTGTTGTGTTCTGAGCTGTAAATAAATGCCAGTTGTTCTTTCCATGTGTTCTAAATCCTTCCAAAAATTCAACCAGAAGAGTGGGGTAATAGCACTTTTTGTAATTTAGAAAATTTTACTTCATATGATGTAAAGGAATATTAAAGTTTCAATTCAGTGGTGATTACCAAAGTGAAACTGTCATCACTAGGTCTTTAGGCCAAGCTAGAAAAATAAAATATAAACCATTTAAACATATGTTGGAAAACTTAAATCTTGGTCTTTGAAATTACATAATTCCACATTTTTTTCCTTAGAAATCCTGATTATATTTTTCCTCTTTTGTCTTGCCTGTTCTTTTTGTCCTCTTTGGTGTACAATGTTCTGTGGTATCCAAGTGCTTGTGTATAACAGATACTGTTTAGTTAAGATGGTGGTAGGTCAGATGAGAGATGTGGTATTGTCTGCTAGAAAACTGCTTACTATGATGCTCTGCTACTGAATAGAACTGTTCTATTGGTACTGGGTGTCCCAAGTGAGTATCTCTTGGATGCTTAGAAACTGTTTAAAAATATCTATTCCAGCAGATAACTTAGCAGATAACCTAGACAATGTTATTTGGCTTTTTTGGTAACTATGTGTAATTTGCAAATAACTTAATATACAGTACTTTTAAAACAGATTTAACTTAAACATAACATTAGGACACAGTTGATCCTGTGAAACTCAGGTGATGAATGTAAACTGCTCAAATAAGTCAATGCAAATGATAAAGGTGTATTTTTATTTAAGTTGATTTGGTTCACTTAAATATTTCCTTAAATAACCTGTGCTTGACAACTGTAGTGGTCCAAGGGGTTGCATAGCCAGGTGTTGCAAACAGCTTCTCAGATCCTTGGCCATTGATTACTTGCTAGTAAAATGATTTTTATTAGTATTTTTATTAGAGAAGCCTTGAATGACTAACATAGAGTGAATCTGCAGGAAGCAGTGTGGTGGTTGCATGTTTGGTTATGGTTTCTGGTTGGTGTTTTTGTTGTTTTCAGGAATATGGGATTGAAAGCCAATGCCTGAATATATGGGGATGGTGTGGTAGCAGGATATCGGCGTGGGTGTTACAGAAAGAAACACTAAACAAGTTGTTTTATTGCCATCATGTAATGCAAAGTGGTGCTATCTTAAGCTATATGAATTTTAAAGCCTGCTGCTGCATTTTCATGCTGTTTAAGAAATAAAAATTAGTAGGTGCTGATCTTCTCATCTGCTTTTCATGTAAACTTTCAAAGGAGTAAGGGATGGATTGAGGAAGAAGGATTGGGGGGGAAGTTAAATATCCACCTCAAAATGTGTTGTTTATGTGTTTGGGAGTGAAGATATTCTTGTAGAAGAGTAAGTTAACACTAGAAACTGAACCATTTCATATCCCTCTGAGTCTGCTATGTTCTTTACAGAAAAGCTTCATATTGTCCACTTAGTGGAACTGAAGATATTTAAATGTGTGATGGATTTTTTTTTTTCTCTACTTGGAGAATGAATTATTTTATAACCAAGTAGGTGCTTTTGTTCTCTGTTCATTTGCTGAGTAGTCTTTCGGTGGATGAAGCACTCCTGGACTAGTTCTTTTGTGTTCTGTGGAAGTCATTAATGATCAAACAAGTGAAAAACATCAATATCTGTTTCCTTTCTCTAAACTGTGACTGATACATCCCCTGTTGGAATACAGTGTATTTTAACCTCCCACTGTGGCTTTAAGGTAAACTGGTTGGTTGTTTTGGTTCTGGTTTGTTGTTGGGTTTTTTTTTCCAACCACCTTGGAGTTATAACAGCTTGCATGTTAAAGTTGTTTTCTTCAGAGAAAAGAAAGGAACTTGTTCATATGATAACCTATCAGCAACACTGCTTTTTTTTTTTTTCTTTCCCTAGTTGTGGTTTAAACTCTTTGTGTTCCCCAATATCCATTTTTTTTAATACACTAGTTTTGTTAATTGCCCAGGGTACTTTTATTGTTATTTAAACATGTTAAAATATGCTAGTTCAAATAGCTCCTCCACGTGACAGAGCACAAGCACATTTGTGTAAAGGGACTATCCAGGAAGATGTTATTTTTTAGCCCTGTTTATGAAATTAAAATGGAGAAGGAATGAGATAGTAAAAGAACAAAGTCTGAATTTTGGAGCATTCCATATATCCCCCCCATGCAGTGCACAGTGAAGGCAATTACTCGAATTTCTTGTCTTTGTAACTATTGTCTCTAAAAGAAAAAAGAAAGAACCTATTGAAAGGTTGCAGGAATGGTTGTTAAATAGCTTTTCTGAAGTTGTAAAGTTGTCATCAAACCCGGGCCTATGTTAAGGAAAGCAGAGAATAAGTAGATGTTGTGCTGAGTTCAGGCATTAGCTAAGTGCAGTAGACTTTCTGCACTGAGGAACAGATCTGCTAGAAACAGAAATCTTCAGCCAAGGAAAGATTATAGCAAGAATTGACACCAGGTGAGTGCCATTGTGTACAAATCCTCAAAGAACTAGGACTTGTTGAGAAAATGTTTTCTCCTTGTATGAAGTTCCACGTATATTACGTTTTAATTTAGTATTTTGTGTATATATATATATAAAATTATATATATAATACTAAATTATATCATATATAATTATA
>VYZU01022415.1:4541-19768 GCA_013401355.1 Ceyx cyanopectus | reverse complement strand
TACAAATTGGGCCCTCAGTTTTCAGTTGGAAAAGTAACCTTTTTTACTCAGTAAGGAGGCATAATGGATAACTTCTGGAATTAAGTGAAAAAATTGAATGCAACTTCCTGTGTGCACTTTAGGTCCCATGCTGGGATTACAAAACTAGTTCTGAACTACTTGGTTGCTGACAATAAAGATTTTGTGTGTCATGTTGAACTTCAAAAAAAGTTATTGAATCAAAAAGATCATTTTTCCATTGAGTCCAGGCTGTTTGTTTAGGAATTTAAGTGCTTTACACTGGCTTGTCTTTTCTGTTAGACTCAAGTTTATGTAGGCATTTTGGAGAAAAAACATAATCTACCAGTTTAAGGAAAGGGGAGAAAGAAAATAAGGTCATATGTAAACAGAATTTTAAAGTGTTAGCCTAGTTTCCATCATTAAGAATTTATCCACCGCAGAGTTCTTATTGGCCAAATATTTGCATGCCAATGAATTCACCGGGCAAGCAATTTTATAAAGGCAGGAATAATGTAATTTCATTGTATTATATGTTAATATTTATCCATATATCTGTGTATATATAAGCAACACAGACTCAGTATCTTTACCACTGAAGGTGCTTCTGCCCTTGGTACGAGCCAGCAAATACAAGTAAAGATGCTTTTTCATAGATTCAATGTTTTAAAATATTTATAGGCCGTCTTCTGTGGCACATAACCCATTGCATTATAGGTCACCTCTTCTGTAGAGTGTTTCTATCTAAGAACTGCTCAACTGTGCCATGTAATCACTGCAAGCAGATGGATGAGACCACAAGAAAGGAAATGCCATCCTTTCTAATCTGTGTATATAAATGGATCATGCAAGGCTTAAGACTCATATGAACATCCACTCTGAAAAAATGTAAAATTCTATGTTAAAAGCTTCTTCATTTTAACATGTCATGCTCCTGCAGAGGATTTCTGCAATTCTTCATTAATCAAGAAAAGCTTCATTAATCAAGATATAATCTGAGTTTTTGAAAACATATTTAAATTAAATACTCAAGTCCTGCCAGGGTGTATTATTTTCTAATGTATTTAGCTAAAACTGTGTGAACGTTTAACTCATTAGCAAATCAGTTTATCTTAATGTAGACTTAAAAATTGTGTGTCTTTAAGTGTGGATTTTGGTTTCCTTTTGGTATGAGATGGATTTACAATCTTCCTATTCATAAAGGATTTATATGTTGTATACAAAACCTCTGTGTGTACCAATAGGAGACTATTTTCTTTTAAATTCTCCTGTCTGAATTCCACAAGAAAATAACCAGGAAGCCCTGTGATGTGATATTGTAACCAGACTCTCACTTAAGTACTCATTTGTCTTTTAACTTGGTCGTGGGAACAGTAATTTACTGATCTAATTCAATGCAACTCTTGCCTTTAGAGATCAATCCTGTTTCAAGTGAAGTTAAGAACAAAATTTTATTGATTTTACCAGGAGATCAGTCCCTTTACACATGAGTGAGACTTTGTGACATCATTGTTTTTTGTGTAATAGCTGAAATATTAACCAGTGCTTTTGTCCAGCACAGATTGATCCTCATGTACTTTTTAAGTGGAAATTCAGAAGGCAACCAACTTCTCCCAGGAGCTGTAACAGGTCAGACACAGACTGATTTCCAGGACACTGAACCACAGTGTGTAGGAAATCTCCACTGGGAATATGTGGTATGAAGTGATAGATCACCAAGTATGTTATTACTATGCTTGATAATTATTGCTTTCAACTAATTAAATGGCTGTGTTTTTTTCCCAGGCATAGGTAAGGGCTGACGTTTTCAGAAGAAATCAAATATATATTTTATTAGACTGGGCTTTTGCCAGGAAAGGTTGGGCCAGATGGTCTTTGTGGTCCCTTTCAACCTGATATTCTATGATACTGTAAAACAAGTGTATTTGTGAGGAAGTCTAATTTAGTACAGGAGTTATCACTTTTTTTTTTTGCCAAGAAGTAGGAACTGTCTGACTGTGTGTGCTGTTCAATGTCCTCTACATCCCGATTCTTTTCAGAGTAAATATAATAAAGAAATGAGGGACTGCAACTTTGTTCGTGTGTTGATTCTTCTCGTCTTCTGGCTCTGGATCCATTGTAGGATTTGGCAACTAGTACAGAAATGCTCTAAAACCCATCAGTTACATCTGTAAAAGCATTCACAGTGGTACACACAATCAGTCAGAGCACTTAATCTTTTAAGATTTAGATAGAAAGTCATAGGCAGAGATAAGTGAGAGTCAATAAGGACATTGATGGAGGATTTTAAGTGACATTCAAGCAGATCAGGGTGTATGGTGGATAACCTGAGTTAACAGGAGATTCTTCAACTGTTATCTCAACATACAGAGCAAAAGAGAAAAAGTAATATGAGTAAAACATCTTTTTGAAGACAGACAATCCCTATTGGGATTGCTATGGGAGAAAAACCTGGCTATGGTAATTAAAAACTTTAAACAAAGAATATGGAAAACACAGAACAAAGCCTGTAGTCTGGGAATTAATTAATTTTGAATGTATTTGGAATGAGGTTTATCTGCAGCCTAGCAGCTTTTATCTGAACAGCCTCAACTACAGATAAATGACTGGAAAATTATTCGTAAACCATTCGGAAGTTTCTGATCAGGGCCTTGTAGAATGGACAACAATGCACAACTTCTGCAGCTTCATACAGCCCTGGGTTTGGTAAACTATAAGAATTGTACTCCCTGGAGGTCCTATGTGCTGTTTCAGTTTGATTAGGCCATTATACAAACAACCTGTTCTTGCCATTTATGAATATGTAGTGTTCTCTGGGGTTTTTTTTGTGTGTGAAGCAAAATCATAGCTTCAACCTGTCTCCATTTGTCTGTGTGTGTGTGCTCGCACAACTGTGTGCAGATAAACTGTATTTGAAATTATCCTTTATTTTATAGAAATTAGTTGAATCCAGTAAAACTTCTCAACTAAATAAAACTATAAATATAAAAGCTTTGTTGATATGTGGCTAAATATTGTGAGAACTAATCTATTAATAACAGAACTGGTAATTTCTTTACTAGAGAGTACTACAGCTTTATCACATTGTGCTATGTTAAAAGTAATGATGCATCAAGTTCCCCGTTAGTGGGCAAGAAACCCCTAGTTCTCAGTAATGAATCAGCTTAATGTACAGAGTACCTGGCAAAAAAAATTACAAGGCTAGACAAGAAGAATGTTACTACGCTGGAGGTCTGTAACCGCTGTCTCCAGGAGCCATACCAGGGCAGTTGTTACAGGTGGTTCTTCCTCGTATCAAAAAGATCTTCTGTCTATTTAAGAATATGAGCTATGTGACCTAAGCAATATAATGCATTTGTAAATTTATATTTGAAAGTGTCCGCCCCAGACAGCTTGATTAATATATTTCAGTATGGGATATTGAAAAAAAACCCCAGCTAAAATTTCTTAATGAACCTTTGATGTTCAGTCTTTTTTTTCATAATTGGCAAATGAAGAAGTTGTTTAATAAACAGGTTGATTAATGATAAATAAATAAATAAATAAATGTCCCAATGTCAGAAGATATATTCTAGAGAGATTTCCATATATACTGGTGGATTTAACAGAACTAGTGAAGAATCTGGATATCGAGGATTGTTGAAATTTGTGAAGAACTTCTATCAGTTTATAATGGCTTCCACATTTGGAACTGCCTGGCTTCCCAAAGAAAGTGAAATAGGTTTTCACATATTTTTCACAACATAATTCATTCATTCAACACATTATTTCACAAATTATGATTTTAAAGATTAAACTTACTTTGTTTGCTGTAAATAAATAGCTTTATCTGTGAATCAGAGAATGTTACAGTGAAATTATATACTTTCTGTTTCTGTCTCCAGTTTCATTCCTAAATCATCATTAACAAATGTGTGTTCCATGGAATTTCCTTGTGAAGTTTCAAAAATGTAAGAGTTTAAAGAACAGAATTGATTACACAAGTCATTTTATGTGTGACAGTGGGAAGGAGATAGAATTGTGACAGTCTGAAGAAAGGTAAGGCAAGAATGTGAACATCATCTATACTCGAATAGTAGAGCAAGGCATAGAAAATAAATAACTAGTATGAAGTATGAACAATATGAACCTTTTCTGTGGGCTTCCTAAATATTTTGATACTTTGCATGAGGTGATATTGCTGGTAAATTATCGTCTTTTTCTCCCACGTACTCCGCTGGGTATCTGTATGTTAATCTGTCATTGCAATTAAAGTTGTATTTGTAGAGCTAGCATATGTTATATACATCTATATTATAGAACAGCTATATGAGTGAACAAGTAGGCATATGCAATAAAAACTAGAGGTTCAATTACTTTTGCTTGCCTTATTGCTTTGGCTTCTGAAGACAGAGGAGCTGACTGACTATTGAGAATTACTCAGTAGTGGTAGATTGAAGTGGGAATTCCTCCTACACCCTTGACTGGAGTTCTCTCTCATGCTTCTCTACAGCAACCAGTGTGTTTCTTGCATTGATGATTTATAGCATAAAAATTAATTTCAACTGATGTATTGTAATTTTGGAAGTGCAGCATTTCCATGCTGACACATCAGTTATTTTTAATGTTACATATTGAATTAAATTATTATTACCAATATTATTTTCTTGCACTTCTATCAGAGGCAACATTACTTCCCATATTAATGTACATACTAATATGTATGCCTGAAATATGCTGTCACCTAAGGTTATTTACCTGTTAAATCCTAGGGCTTGAAGTTTATGGAGCTGTTCTCTCTTAGCAGCAAGTTGCCAATAGAATTAGGACCTACCTGGTGTGATATTCTCCTTTGTAGGAGCCTGAATTTAAATTAATAATACCACTAAAGCCTATTAGTAACAACAGTGTAGGGCCAGTATATTTTGGTTCTCCAGTCCTCTCTTAATCAGAGCTTTATAACCAGTAATGAATTGTAGGGCAAATGCAGGGATCAGGAAGTCTCTAAAATCAGCTATTTGATTACTGTTATTTCCACCAGGATGTGTGGTTTAAATATCAGAACAGTAACAGATGTGTTACCATCTTTAAATGTTACAGCTTTGTTTATAATTTCACTTTGTTAAAATTGAAATACTTTGAAACACCTTGTATAAGTGCATGTGGCATTACTGGTGCTAGAATTACTGAACAAGGGTTGAAAGAATTATTTTCTTAGCCATTTCCTACAGGGAGCCTTTGAAATTCACTTTACTGACTCCAAACCATTTCCATTTCTACTTGTATAATTTTACAAGAAGCATGACAAATGTAACTGTTTTCACAATGTTTTATGTCCCTAATGAGGAGCAAAAGGTCAAGAACTTTGAGATGAAGGGGGAAACCAATTACACTTGCCACCATGCCTTAGATTACTATGAGATACTGCAACTTGCACTCATTTTCTAGCAGCAGGATTACAGGACAGTTAATTCCCTTAGAAAGTTTATGAGGCTCAAAGGACTGGGTTTTGGTTTTTTGTTTCTTTTTGTGTGTGTGTGTGTTTTAATGTTTGTGGCTCTTGCTTGAAAGAAACTCCATAATATTCCCTCTGTATACGTCCATGAAATATATATAAATACATATATATATAAAGATTTTTAGAATTTCACATCTTGAGGGTTACTAACATCATTATGTACTTCAAGTTGCAGAGGTAAGGTCTGATAGATTCTCAAAAGTGCTTATATGCCTCCTTCATCAGTACAGCTGGTATCCCTAACATATGAGGTATTTGTTAAAATCCTAATTGACTATCTGCTTGTTAGGCTCTTTAATTAAAAAATATGGTTCTAATTGTCATTAAGTGCTATGAAGGGAGGCAGCCAGTGGAAAATAAAAGGTCAGAAAGAAAAGCAGGTCAGTACCATTAGCTAACTTGGTAATATCTTCTCATGTTTGGTTTTGGGCTGCTGACTTGAAAGCTAGATACTGAGAGAACCACAGACTGGTTCAGGGGGGAAGAGATCCTTTAAGTTCAACCAGTCTAAACCCCTGCATGGAGCGGAGACATCTGCAACTAGAGAAAGCTGCTCAGAGTCTTAATGGGTAAGAGTTTATTTTCCCATTTAATAATCAGTTGAATTATCCCACTGTAAGGAGTAGGGTGAGCAGGCAGGGACCTGCTTTTGAAAATAGTAGCCCTGGCTCCTGTTTGAGGAAGGTTTGTTAGCTCTAACTGGGACACTGGGAAAATCTGTGCAATAGGTGAGTATTGCTTAATCTACTTCAGTTCATGATGACCTCAGAACTGGAAATAGTGGGGCATGTGGGGTCAGGTAATCAATCTTTCTGGACAAACAGCTACAGTGCTAAATATCCTAATATCTGTAAATCCTCAGATGCACCCTGTGGTGCCTGATAGCACCAGGAGGCATGTGGGACAAAGGACTGCTTTTCAGGCCAGGACCAGTAGTGTTGGCCTGTGAGTCCCACTGCCACAGGGCAGGTTGGACCTCAGCTGGGTTGTTGCTTCTCACAACAGGGATTCAGGATGCCTCTCTGGACCCCATCTGGATGGAAGTCATGCTTCAGTTGCCAGTGGGATGCATTCATGGCCTTCTGTAGCAAACTCTATTGCATGCTTTGAACGTGCCCTTCTGCTGAAGGTTATTGGTTCTATTACAGGGCTGCTCAGTATGTGGCTAAACTCCTTCATTACGTTTGATCCTAAATCAGCTTCAAAAATCTCAAATCAGTCAGGATCCTAGGGGTCCCTTTCCATGGTGGAAGAGAAGGGAGAGATTCAAGACACTTCAGTTTCTTCCCAAAATACCTAGAAACTGCAGAGACCTACGTGAGAGCTGAAGCCCTGCACCTATATAGCTTGCAAGGGGATTTCCACTTTCCTTTGGAGTGAAAGTAAGGGTCATGAATCCAATTACTCCAATGTAGCTTTAACTTCCTTTAAGGGTAAAATACAAGTATCATTGAAGAGCAGAGACAGGAAAGCGCTAACCAGGGGAGTGCAGATCTGTTCTTTTGGTTCTGTTTATTTACTTTGTTTTATTTCTGGTTTTTAATTTCTTTCTGTTTTCTTTGGGGTTTTCTGTTGATGTTGTTGTTTTGTTTTGTTTTGTTTTTCTTTTGTAATGTGGTACAGCTTCTTGCAGAAGGTGGAGTGTGCTCCCAGCTTAAGGATATCTTGTCAGGGCACTCCTCTAGCAAGGGGCAGAGCTGGGAGTCAAACCCATGGCTCTATCCACATAAGTTTCCATTTTCTGGACTAACTACTCTTACCTAATTGCAATTTAAAATTTGGAGTCCACATCCTGCTGCATAAGGAGTGAAAACACTTCATAGATTGAGACTCTCTGTGAATGTATGCAGAATATCAAAGATACCTGGATTCTGGTTGGTTTCAGGATACTGGGGAATTCAGTTTAACTGTATGTCCTAGTTTGGACAGGTATTATCTTAAATTTTATAAAATGTGAGACCCAGGACTTACAGGGAGACATTTATGAAAATAATAGAAGAAGAATTTATTAAAAAAATTATGTATATTTATATTTTTATATATATTCCCTATATATATATATAGGGAAAGAGAGAGAGAGATTTGTTATACAGTGCAAAACCAAACAACAAAATATATAATCAGTAGAATGCAAAACCAAGCAACAACAAAATGTATAATCAGTAAACTTTGAAACAGCAGTATATATATCAGACACAGATGGCCACCCTTCCCTCTGACAACCATCAGGGGCAGCCGGAACCTACCGTTGAACAAGGAGGGGGCGGGGGGCAGGGTAGGGGAGAAAATGACACGGGGGTGGCCCAAAAGGAAAACAAATTCCCCCTCTGGTTTTTCCAAGAAGAAAGAACAGGGTCTCAGGGAATCAAAGTGTCAGATGAACCCACAAAAAATACACAGCTGACAGAGGTGCTCCGGGAAAACCTGATGCTGAAGAGCTGGTCAGAGATAGTCCAGTCTGGAAAAGTGAGAACGAGCTGGAGGAAAAGGAGCATCTCACTTTTCTCCAAGGTCCACTCTCCAGAAACCACTCCTCTTCCGTTCGTTTCTATGTGCATGTCCCGTCCTCTTGCACCCCCCCCACCCCCCCGCAGGCAGGATAAAAAAAAAAAAAGGTTTGGGTTTTTTAAAAAAAAGGAACAAAAGGGAATTGCTAACCCTTGACACTGTAAAAGACAAGGTACTGTGCCAGGGGCTAGAGTGAGGCCTGGAAAGATGAATGATCTTTGAATGCAATCCCTCTGTCAATGGAAGCACTTAGAGCTATAGAGACTCATGATACATAACCCCTATTAAACTGCTTATCAAGGGAATTTACTTCCAGTATTTACTTAATACTGATGCAGATCATTAGTTCTACTTTTTCATTAAGTGCATGCTCATTTTTGTTTGTGTTCATAGATATTAGCATTTTAGTTTCCTTGTTTGGTACCCTCTCATATTAACCTGATAAGCCAGGTGGCTATACACATGGTTCCATCAGGCTGTTTCTCATCCTTCTGCTACCACATCTTGGCCAAAGCCTGTGGCTATCTGAAAATGAATATACTTCAGTGTCAGAGTCATCTGAGGATTTGCATGGTCCTTCCACCCTTTGCGGTTTTCTGATTATTTTCTGTCACTTGGATGCTTCTGTGTCTCAGTAAAATAGTACCTAGTGGTCCTAGGAAGATACTGGTGGTCCAGCTTTTAGTAAGCCTGTTACTTTATAGGCTCCCAATTTGAATATGTGACTGGTATGATTCTTCTAAATCTTATATGTTCCATACTCATCTCACCTTTTGCTAACTTTAATAAAACCAAAAATGATGTAAAGCTTTTGAAAACAAGCATTTGGAGAAATCACTAGGTGAATGTGGAGATTTAAGTACCATACCAACCAATTCAGGCAAACAAAAGTGGTTTCTTTCTGAAATAGCCTTGTACTTTGGGTAGAAATTTTATCTGCAGGGGAGACCATTACATGAGATGCATGCTGTGGCAGAATTAAGCAAACTTCAAGCCATGATCCACTGGCAGAAGAGAAAATTGTATCATCTTAGATCTAGAGTTTCTATATAAAGAATGAACTAAGCTGTCTCTGATTAAAGACTGTGCAGGTATCCCTCTGTGATGTGCCTAAGCTCAGTCGTCAATGAACTTAATTCCTATGATCCAAAACCTTCTCTGAATTACTTTGGTGTTAATGAGCAGAAATACCACAGCAACTCCAGTTATATTTCACTGTGCAATGGAGATCATTGACTTCTGTAATGGCAGTACGACTGCCACTTGACTCAAAATGCTGTTTTACTTGACCTTCAAACAGCAGAGTCCCTTCCTAACAGTGTTTTCAGTGCTTTTACTGAGTTAGACAGTTGTATTTTTGTATTTAATTGCAGAGATACTACACTAAAGGGACTGGGAGATAAATGGACTAATTAGCAGAACCTAAGTGAAGCAGTGGAGTGATAGAGAAGTCATGGGGGTCTAGTGGTTAGGGTTCAGCACTCTCCCTGCCATGGCCCTGGTTCGATTCCTGGTCAGGGAAGATTCTTTGTGACTTGGTCTAGGTGATCTTGCTCTGGCAGGGGGGTTGGACTAGATGATCTTCTAGGTCCCTTCCAACCCCTAACATTCTGTGATTCTGTGAATGTTTTTGGTCGGGTGTTTTGTTGTTTTTACTGCCAAAGTTACAGATCAAAGTTTTCTATGAATGGGGGTGGGGAGAGAGATGGGGTTTACGGGGGTGCCTTATTTATTAGGCACAGACCACCATCAAACAAATAAATACAAAACTCCTGGCAATTGTTCTGCAACCAGAGATTTAGAGCAGAGTTGTAGTGGCTCTTTTGTATATATGATAAATTCCAGCTTTCCTTTGCAAAACCTGCCTAATGAGACCCTGAGTAGGAATGCTGTGAGATGAGGGCGATGTTGCTCCCCTTTCAACCACCACCCCAGTCTCCAGACTAGACACTGTACACAGAAGCAATTATACCTTAGACCCAAGCAAGAAAGTCTTCTTTTACCCTCACTTTTGATCTGTTGACAGAGAACGCTTCTTTATTACACTGCATGCAGTCTGTCCTCACCTTTTCTCTCCTGAGGTAGTGAGGAATTTTGTTTTTCTTGGAATGGAAATACATATTTTTATATATGTTGTCTCATCCCACTCAGTGGATGATGAGGGAAGTGAATCTTTGTGATCCCCCAAGAGAGACTGTCCTTGCATGGCAGGGCTGCTGGGGCGGCGGACTCACAGCCATGACTCCAAGGAACAATAACAAAACAATTTATTAGTTCTGCCTAATGAAACAAACAAGAAATGGGATGGATAAAGGTGTTGTTTTTGTAGGAGATTACAGCATGACTAAATTTCAAGGAAGAGTTATTAAAAAATAGGAAAACAGAGAGGAGAGAGAGGAAGAGAAAGATAAAAGGTTACCATCACCTGTGGATCTAACAAAGTCTCACTAGATCAGTCCAAGTCTTCAGTTCTTCGGTGGTGTGTGCACAATGATCAATATTCTACTGTCCCTTTATAACCTTGAGGTATCTGGGTGGCATTCCCAATTTCCACAGGCAGTGGTGTTGATTTGCATAAGCCCCAAGAGCCGAGTAGTGTGGCACCTGCCATCCACCTCCCTCATAGCACAATCAGCAGAAGCACTTAAGTAAGAAAAGACAGAGTCCCACCTATGCAGAATTTAACTCTTCCTTTTGTTAAAACCTATTGGCAAAAAGTCAAAGGGGGAGCACAGAGACACTAGAAGCAATCAACACTTCTTCCAGACGGACCTTTCCAGATCTTATGGAAACACAAGGTGTGAGGCACACAATAGCCAGGCTCTTACATATGCATATATGTGGATGTATATTATATACTCACACCCATAAATACTTTATTTTCCAAAAGTCTCACAGCATTAAAATGATCACTATAATGATTTATGTTTGCACCATTTGTTGCTAAGATTCTGCAGCCTGTGTACACCCACCTGTGCCCTCTGTTCTGGAAAGTTCTGTCAAGCAGCAGTTTACCCTCTGATAAGAAGTCAACTTGTTTTGTTTTCTTTACCAGCTGCAGCAGTTTGTGAGAACATCCTGGAGTGCCTGGAAAACTGACTTATAAAATATGAAGGAGTTCAGTGCATTACTATCTTCCAGAGACTGCACTTGGCATTGCACTTTGGGTGTCTCGTTCTAGTGACAAGAGACAGTAAAGAACAGACAGTACAAGGCTCTCTAAATCTGATGTGTAACATAATGGAAATAAGAAGCAATGCAGTATAAACCTGATCAGTCCAGTCTTTGCATTGAGATTCTTCAGTAGGATGATCCAGTTTTCTCCTGCTGTCATAATTCAAACTACGACAAATTTTTGGTTTCTGAGAGGTCTCCGGGTAGTGCTGGTGACTGATAAATTCCTAGGACTCCTGGCATTTGCTGTCAAGGGTTTGAGTTTAATTGGGAATGCATTTCTTCTTTTCTAAAATCCAGCCCTGTTGCAGAAAAAAAAAAAAAAAAAAAAAAGAAAAAAAAAAGAAAAGACTGCTACTGGAAATGGTGGTTCTTATCTGTTGTCACATGTAGTAGAATTAATTCAACTTTCCAAAGTGCTGTGTCCTGACAAGGAATCAAAAAAACTTTTTTTTTTCTTTAACCCCTTCTTGAAGAAAAGAATCGAACTCATTTCTCAGTTGAGTGAAAGTGGAGAATTTAGAAAATAGTAGGTTGCATTGGTTGGATCTGGTGTCCATTGAAGACTATTTGCAGGTTTGGTTTTAGGTTTTCTGAGTTTACCATCTGCCCTTACCCTCTGTTCTCCTACCCTTTGCCAGCTCTTTTCTGGTGGAAAACACAACAATACAAATCAAATATTGTTTAATTGGAGTCTGTTTTTTTTGCCACACATGTACTGCCTACTATAATTTGTAGTCTGCTGCTTGTGTTTGTGTTTGTTAGAAAATGAATATATGAAGCTTACTGACCAGGTGAGGCCCCAAACAACTTCTCTTTATGTTCTTCCCATTAAATAGCTTTCCTCCATTTCTTAAGTGTTTCATAGTTAGACAGTAGATTCAGACTGGCCATGTTGCTATAATTGTTATCTTAAAAGAGCAGGTTTTTTATGAGGGCTCATGTTAGCTAATAGCAAACCTAGTATTCTCAGGGAACTGCCTGGTGTGTTTCACCAGCACTTTCACTTGCCTTTCCTAGAATTTTTATGCCAAATTTGTCTTTTGTGGTTTGGGCTTCTCAATATCTCACCATCTCTGATGTTGTGCACTGCAAGGCAAGCGTATTGCTTGGAGAGGAAGTAGAACTAGTTGAGTAGAACAGGTGGTCATGGTAATGAAGAAAAACAAGTTGAGGGGACACAGTGGGTGGCAAAACCTCAACAGGTGAAGGGTGTGTTGCCCCAGGAAACAGCTTTCTGCAGCAAGCTGTGCAATATAATGTTCTGCTTTCTGCTTTGACAGCCTGCCCCTTCAACCTCATGTCTAATAGAGCACCTAGACTCATATTCCACTCCCTGATGTGACTTGCTACTCAATTATACAATATCTGTTTGATATTTGGTCATCTTTTTCTGCAGGAACTGTTTTGAAAATACTGACTCAACATGGGCACAGTAGTATTTCGGGGTAGATTGTGGTGACAGTTCCCTGATTCAACTTTCTGCCTGGTGAATTGTCAAGGCATTCTGAAAGTTGTGTTTGGAGAAACTGTGTGGATGGGTGGAAGAGTGTTCTTCAAGTACAAATTTGAGCTTTCCTTCTTTAAAAATAATAGAAAAATGTGAGGGGTGGAAAAAAAGAGTTGTCCTATTCTGACCTATTATTATAAGACGTGAAGAATGCTGACTAACAAAGCCCGGCCACATGAGAACCAGGAGATCTGATGTATGTATTTTGCTTCCTTTTTCTTGGTGCTGCTGTAGCTTCCAGGGGCTCTGAAGAAGGCAGAGGCTGTTCTGTCTTCCATCTTTGGCAGAAGTAGTTTCTCACTGCAGATGGAGAGCTGATGGAAACCTCAGGGCCTGGTGCTGCAATTCTGAGTGGTGGAAGCTCAGGGCCATGCTGCTTTCTCAGACCCATTTTGTGTGCTGTAGCTGATTATTTTCCTTTCCTCTGGCTCTCTTTGCAAGGGTTGAAGCCTAGCTGTAGAAACGACCACTGTATTCTAGTATCTCTTCTTTCAGTTTTGTTGTTTTAGTTTAGGCTGGGACTGTGATTCCAAATTCAGTGCCTATTTCTCCTGAAAAAAAAACAACCTTTGCACACTTGCATATAGTAGACAAAAAGCATTGAGAAAAAAAGATCCCACTTTCCTCTAAAGGCACCCCTGACCAACATGGATGTTTTAATTTAAATTTTTTAGTCCTCATCAAGAAAGAAAGTCCAAAACTGTTGTTCCTGACATTTTGTGAGGGCTTTTTGCTCTTGCAAGAGAGGACTGTGATTTCCTAATAAATAAATTTATTGGGTTTTTGTAAATGTAAGTTTTAAATCGTGTTTCACTGCCTTGCAGCATTCAGTAATGAAAATATTGATCTTATTAACTGTGCTAATTAGACCTAACCAAAATACCTCCAGCAACAGCTAGTGAGTATGCAATGGAATAACAATTCTGAAATAGCTTTGCTGATGTTTAAAAGAGATTAATATTGTCAGAGCTAAGTTTGCTATCAGGAAGACTGTGAGAAGAAAACACGGTAAATATTTGCCCACTTTAAATTTAAAATCTGTATTTTGATATTAAAACTTTCTCTTGTCATATCAAATAATATATTTTTGGTTTTCAACTGATCTATTTACTGGGAGAAATAGAATTAAGGATGTTTTGCTACTTGAGTTCAAATCAGAGTAATTCCCAGTTGCCATAGCCTGTGAGCAGTGTATTTACAAACTGTCTGGAGATGGAGCTAAGCTTTGCATAGTTTGGAACTACAAAGTGGTGATATTTGTAAAGAAATTACTTTCTTCTACCAGTGACTCTGTGTACAGCATTATGGTGCTTAATACTGAATAGCCACTTGGTTTATATGAGATAGGCTTTAATAGATATCAAAATAGAGGGAAATATGATTCTATAAAACACTTTGTGGAAAGGCTGAAAAAGATTCAACTTATTAATGGTGTGAGATGCCACAGAAATTTGAAGTAGTAAGTAGAGTTTGTTTTTGAGTATCAGTTGTTCAGTACAAATATTTGTCTACTTGCAGGTGACAAACATATAGGTGAAGAGAGATTCTGGGCCCATTGCTTTTGGACATATCCAGCAATGTAAGCATTGAGATTTCACTCCTGTGGATGCTAAAATAACTACTGCCTGGAATTTTCCCTCTTGTGGGATCACAAAGATTCCCACCAACTGTGACCTTGGTGGCAGTGGTAGAGAGATGTTTTGACTATGGGTGCTGTGGCACCCCAGCCAATAACCCCAGGGGGTGGCTGGCTTCTTGTCCAATTACCTTGAGGTTAAAAGGGTATAAAAAGAGCTGTAAATTAATATATAAAGGCTTCTTGGCATCTTGGTGAAGAAAATTGTCTCTTCTCACTCTTTCTCCTCCTCCGGCAACTGGCAGATAAGCAACACACTCCAAGCTATTAATAAATGTTGTTTCACTGTCTCCTTTTCCACTACAAGTCAGATGTTGGTATGTGTTCCTGCAATAGAACTAACAGTTACCACTCTTGTAATGAATCATTTCATTACCAAAACATTGCAGTGATTTTAAGCCGGATACGTGATACTCATATGATTAATTCATTAGTGACTTAATTACTTTGAATTATTGGGCTATTGTTTATAAAGTGGTTTTCAAATGTAAAATGATAGGTACATGTTAGAGATTTTCACTGATAATGTGAAGACTTGAAATATTTATGTTATGCTTATGTAGAAAGTAGTTTGACTTAGACCTGTATCTAACATATGGGCCAGAATGTAAGCCATACCAAATTTATGGTGCTGTAATGGCAAAAAGAAAGGCAGAGTTAAATCCAAAGTCTAGCCTGTGCTCTTTAAAATGAAACATTTTGCCATGGTTTTGTTGGAGAAGTGCGGCCTGTTGGGTAACAAGAATGAAACTTCTTAATTAATACCATCAACTCTTGTGTGTTGTTTTTTTGTTGTCTTTTGGGAGGGATTCTGGAGTTGTTTGGTTTTTTTTTGTTTTTTCGTTTTGGTTTGATTTTTTTCAGAGTAAGGAATTAGCTAATTTTTTCTTTTTTTTTTTTTTTTT